>NW_010586480.1:36020-85491 GCF_000705375.1 Tinamus guttatus
ATGGCAAACCAGCATTTCATAATAAAGATGCATGAAGACCACTTAACACATTGAAGGTGTGCTAGAGGTCTTCTTGGGACTCTTGCAAAAGTTAGATATATTTTTTTATAATTGATATAAATAGCTGGTGTAGGCTGCTTCAGAGTCTTATTGTAAAGGAGTCATGTCCTTAAAGGTATGTATATACATGTAGACTGCTACACACACATTCTTTTTTTTCCCTTTTTCTCATTACAGAGATAAAAATGAGGACACAGTGAGGTCTGTGAGACTTCACGGATCTCAGGTTTTTCATATAGATCTCACAGATTTTTCATACATGAAATACATTTATGTGGATGCTTCTGATGAGGCTTCCTGAACAATAGAGCCTTGCCTTTAATTAAAATCTCTTTGGGCGTTTTTTGCAAAGATTATATCAAGTTGATGATTCTGGATATTGAATTTTGCATTACATAATAAAAGAGCAGGACAACAGCTATTTTACTGAATAGCTTTTGAGCTAATCTGCTGGAGGAAAATAGACTTTGCATCCTCTTCATAGCTAATGTAGTGGATATGCCTCTCTGCTATTGCAGGCACTATGCCCTGAGTGTCTATGCCATCTCTATTGAAAAACAGTGTTTGTAAAATATAACAAGACTGACCAGTCATTGATTTTGCCTACAGAATGCTCCAGGAAAGTTTTGAAAGTCCTGAGGAAAATTTCATTATAGTAATATATGAACACACAATTATACTTAAAAAAATACTTAAGAGAAAATAAATCTAGAATTTAATTTATTTTCCCATTTTACAGATGACCTCATGGACTTCATGGTTGAACACAACCATCAAATTAGTCAGAAATGAATTAACCTAAACCAAGGCTGGGATAAACAAAAGCAATATTGAATTTTATGAATAAAATATCCGTTTTTGGCATAAGTGGATACAGTTTCATTTTCAATGAAGCTGTCCTATTTTCTCTACCTATTTATTTATCTTAATATATATTATATTTATACTCTGTATTTTAAAAAGCTTTTAATGGAATTGATTTCTTCTCAAATCACCTCACTACCAAATGAAATGTGACTCTATTACTGACTGTGAAAGCGCACTACTATGCCATTTTTTCAAACGGTAATATTTTTAGGCTATTCTGATGCCTTGAGATCTTAATTTGTATTTAATTCCTTTTCATTTGGCCTCTTCCATCTGCAATTATGTTTTGTTTTGTTTTCCATAAAAGTTGTTTCCAAACTTTGAAGCATGAATATGTGTCATCCCTCAGATCTGCTTATAGACCACAATGCATTTTTAGCTTGTAATGTTTGATTTAAAGGACATAAAAACAACAGGGTTGTATTGAAAGCTACAGATATTGTGATATCTCTTCATGACCCAATGACGATCCCAGATTTGTTTCTCAGAAATCTGGGGTTTACAGGTTTACTTGCCAAATGTATGAGTCTGTTCAATTGTTTGGAATTTTTTTTTTTTGTCTTACCAAGATAATTTTGGTTCCGTGTCCATAATATTTTAATCATAGAATGCTTAAGGTTGGAAGGAACCTCTAGAGGTCATTAGTCCAACCCCCCTGCACATGCAGGGTTACCTAGAGCACGTGGCACAGGACTGCATCCAAGTGGATTTTGAAGATCTGCAGAGAAGGAGACTCCACAACCTCTCTGGGCAGCCTGTTCCAGTGCTCTGTCACCCTATGGTGAGGACATAAATGAGGACAAGTAAATGAGTCCTTAAATGAGGACAAGTAAAGGGGAGAAAAAACATTCCTTTCTAACAAACAAGCAAAAATAATGTGTTCGAAAGTGTAGAGATTTAATTCTGTCTAATAAAACATGGGAGCATAAACAATAATAAAATATAGCCACATGCAGTAAATAAGAAGATAGGTAGGTCAAGTGAAGTTATGAAACACAAATGAGATCCCTTCACATTCAGACTTAACGTTATTTATTTATGATATGTATGTATACAACTAGCTGCTATTTGTTTGATTAGAGAAGCTAAAACATATGAGTTTATTTAAATTTTCTGGGGAAGGCCAGGATAAATCCTGAAAATTACTGGTAGGTTTGAAGTTCAATAAAGTATGACTATGAAAAAGTATTTTGAGAATGTAGGGCTTGCTTGTTTGCACCTCTCATCTATTAGGAATTGTTGTTACAAGCAAATAATATTTTTCTTCCCTGTACTTTTAATTATGAAGTATTTTTGCCCTTTGGACATGTATCTATTAAGTTCTTTTTCAACTTTGACTTAATATTTAAGAGAACTAAGAAGAACTGAGATAACTTGGGAGTGATCAAATATTGTTGCTATTAAAAATAATTTTAAAGGTAGAAACATCACTTTGTTGAGGTTGTAGAGCAGGTCTACATGATACTGTTAGTCTTTTTTGTTGACAGTTATTAGCAAGTCCAGTTAAGATCAGTCTCTATCCAACATATTGCTTAGGTTCTTCTAGACAAAGAATACCTTTTATAAAGCAAAGGCATTAAAGTAGATGCATAACAAAGGCACTTTCAGGACCATTCCTTCTTTGTTATTTTGTATACATTTTGTCTCCATTAAAATTACAAACAATAAATACCAAGTGCTACCTCCTTTATTCATACTGAATTCAGTTTATAATTCATTTGAAGACGGACACCAAAGGCATCATTAAGGTGGTGGTGTTCTTTCTGTCCCATCATTTATTTAGTCAGCCAAGATGCAGAAGGGCTTCTTAGTATCACGCAAGCTCAAGAAATTGATCGGATGGATTTTCTGCAATATGTTCCTTAATCATTAGACTGTAAGAGAAAATATGGTGATCATCATATTGTAAAAATCAACTTTTTTTTTTTTTTAAAGTGAAATACTTTACATTTTCTCTGTAAATTTAAAAGGAACTTAAATGACATGCTATAGACCAATATAAAACACATTAGCTGTATAAAATGATGTATCCTAGCTCCGAGCTGGTTTAAATAGAAAGCTTTTAGCTTTGTACTTTGGTAACAGTATCTTACAAAACAAGTAATTTCACTCTTTTCAAAAAGAAAGTCTGTGAATTGCTGACTGACAACCACACATAGTTGGCATGAATGCTGCATGAATGACAGTTTACGTCTTATTTTTGCCATGTTTGAAGAACATGGCACAATGTTCATGGCACAAAGAAGTGCTGTCGTACATAAGTAATTTGGCGTACTTCTAATTATAGAATCATAGAATCATTATGGTTGGAAAAGACCTTCAACATCTGAAGTCCAACAGTAAACTTAACCTTAAAAAAACCCCAGAAAAATAAGAAAACAAAAATTATTTGGAATGCAGGTAAAAATGTTTTTTTCTACCTTTTACTAAAAAGGAACCCTCACAGTTAAGAGATTTTAAGCATGAATTTCTTTTCTTGAATGTATTTCATCGTATGAATCTGTTGTCAACCTCTACTCAGTTTTATCAGGGCACTTTACAGAAAATAATGACATTGAGAAAATAAGCTGAAGGACAAAAAGCAGTAAAGTGCCTCTAGAGGCACTTTATTCATTCTCCTTTAATGACAGATATCAACACTATAGGCAGCTGCAACTGATCTAATTGTTTAGATTCTCTACTTAATCTATTGCATTCCTAGGATGCAATTCATTCAACCTCAAGCTGACATCTAAAATAGATCAAATGAATCAGGGGCTTGAAGTATCTATTTATTTCCTTCGTCTCTAAAGGAAGATTAGGATGACTGTCTTGGATGTAGCCATCAGGCAACTGAAATCCACACCAGCAATTAAATTTAGCACACAGAAATACTGTTTTTGTGATGTATTGGAGGAAATCGTCTGGATTCCAATATCCTGGTAAAAATTAAATCCCCAAAAATAGAGGCAACTTACAGGGTAGTAATTGCATTCAAGATGATTTGTGTAAAAATCAATACAAACGAAAGAGTTTCTCAGGCTTAAATTGCATAATTACATCAGAGAAGAATCACACATGAACCTCTTCAGTGACTGCTCACCATTTCTTAGAAACACTATATTTGACAGCATTTCAACAAATTGGGTAAGTAAAATGTGTAATGTATAAAAAGGGTAGTGGCAAGAAAATAGTCTCTGTCATATCACAAAAAGTTTTATTTGAAGCAGGACATTGCATCCAGACATGCATTAGGCTTATAGAAAGGTTTCATTTTAAATGAACATGTAGCAGACTCAGAATTCTGTGAGACTGAATTCACCTGATTTTATTATATATTTGGTCTAAGCTCTGATTTTTTTTTGTTAGATTCCTGCAATGCTGGGTCAGCGAAAAATCAGTTAGTATTTCCGTATCAATTAGTGTTCACATCAATGGCCCCTCAGAACGTTTCACTTTACATTATCTGAGGAAACAGTAATATCTGGAGGTAGATGAAGTAAATAGTATTGCATGTTTATTATAATCAATTTATACTGGAAATAATATTTTTCCTGTTTGTATAAGCTGTAGTGCAAAAAAGGCTTTGAACCCTGCCTGAGGCTCGGGTGTGCTACCACAATCAGAAATATAGCTAATTATAACTAAATCGCATTTCCATAACAAGATAGAAGTAGCGATGCAGAAGACTTTAGTTCTAGTATGAACCTATAAAACTGTTTTTAGGGATTCTGTATATTTTGTCTATTTGTATTATTTCTGCTCATTGTAGATTTTGTTACACTCAATTCACATTTGGTAGGCCATAGCTACTGACTTTATCATCTGAAGCATAAATATTCTAGTATATTTTTTTTTCTTGGAGTGAGTTTAATTGCAATTAATTTTAACCTCTAATCCATGCATGTATTGTTAACTGGGAACATGTAATATTGAGTAGCTATTGACTTGGATAACATGAGTATACGTTACCACTACAGTTGTTGTCAATAATTTGCAACTAAATTGTTAAAACCTCCCATTTTATCTTTTTAGAGTGTGAAACACTTGAAATTAGTTACAATGAATTAAGCAAAGCTTATGTAAAATTACACTGATAGCACAGATACATTTCATGCATTACTTTTTGTTAGCAAGGTTATTAGACTGTACCTTTTTTTGTATGCAATAGCCCCTTGTAAGTAAGAACAATTCTTTTCAGCTCTTAGAACAAATGGACCAGTAACCTAAGCCAGCTGGTGATCAGTTAGGAATATTTCTGCAGAAAGTGGTGTTTTCTTACTAAATATGTCAACTGCATTTTTTTTTTTGTAACTTTCCTTACAATATTCTTTAACATCGCATTCATTCTTTAAATCATTCTATATTAAAACTCTAATTGTCTCACAATATATTTTCTATTGTTGTGCAGCTGCTGAAACCAAACAAGAAGGCTGAGCTAGTATAACATTTGGAAAGGCTCAGTGAGTGTATGAATATAATTTACCTCAAAACAGAAGACTTATCATATAAGACTTAAGGCTTACCTTCCTGATCCACAGTTTCACAGAGTAGTGAGGACTAGCAGGGACCTCCATAGATGATCTGATCATCTGATCCAAGACTGCTGCTCAAACAGCATCAGCTAGAGCAGGTTGCCTATGTCCATGTGCAGTTTGGATATCTCACAGATGGATGGCTCCATCAATTTCTCTGGTATTCCAGTACCCAACTTCACAGGAAGGTGTTTTCTTGTGGAGTTTGCTGTGTTTCAGTGTGTTCCCGTTGCCTCTCAGCTTGTTGCTGGGCTTCTCTGTGGTCTCGTCTGTCCCAGTCCCCTTCACACCCTCGCCTCAAGTATTTGTACACATTTATAAGACCTCCGTGACACTTGGTTCCTCCAGGCTGAATATCTCTCATCCTCCTCATATGAGAAGTGGTGCTCCTGGCTGTTAGTCATCACTGTGGCCCTTTTTTGGACTTGCTCCCATACTTCCATGTCTCTCTCGTATGTGGGAGCCCAGCACTGGTCACAGCAGTCCAGATGTGCCTCACCAGTGCTGAACTGAGGAGAAGGATCACCTCCCTCACCCTGTTGGCAATGTTTTTCCTAATGCAGCACAGGACACATTTTGGCCTCCTTGCCACACACTGGCTCATGTTCAATGTATATCTATGACTAACACTGCTAGTCTTATTAGATGTGGCCTTACAATAGGCAAGTAGATGACATTACAATGCAGAATGTGTAATGTGAGGATAACAAACGATGCATGAATACAGATGAGTTTACAGAGAAAGAACAAAAAAGGAGAAATAATTTAAAGCCAAAACTTTATTTAAAAATATTGTATATCATATTTATCAGCAATTGAGGAGGAAGTATACTTTTACAATAAGACTTGTAATTCAAGCAAATTATGAGAAAATTGTGCAAGCAAATTGCGAGCAAATTCACTTGACTGAGTCTGCCTTTCTGGATTTTTTTTTTTTAACAATTGCTACTGTGCCATTGTGTTAACACTGTTTTTAACAAATGCCACTGTGGTTAGATATGGCTGCAGGCTTAGATAACAGCCTAACATTTGATTATCTGTCATATGTTATTTGTGCAGCAGCACATGCAAGAAGAGAAGCTGACTTGCTATTCTGCCCTGCTGCGGTCGTAATACTACCAAATAACCCATAACTTCCAAACCAACAGCTTTCCCAGCTCTCATTACACTTAGTTTCCATTCCTGAAGTCTTTTCCACAACCAGAAGTGGAATATACTTTGTGGTAAGTCATTTTGCCCTAGGTAGGTGAGCCAAAAAAATAATAATAATAATAATAAAATAAAAAAATAAATTATTAGATTGCTTAAAGAAATTGATCCAACTTGTGTGTTCGATAGCTAACTTGGTTCGGGAAACATGGTTTCCATTGATCAGCTGGCAATATTATACAATTATGATAAATGATAAAGGAGTTTAAAAGATGAGATGAAATACCAAGGGTTTACTATCTGATGTACATTTTAAAAACGTAGGCTATAATCACTGCTTTGGGCAAGCTTTCTATTCACTAGTCATCTGCATAGTATTACTTACCATGTGTCTTAGTTGACTTTCTTATATAGATATATTTAGGTGGAATATCATTTTGCTAACTGAAATAGTCTCATCTTTAGAAAAGAAATGAGGAAAATAGCATCTTTCAGATGCTAAACCAGCTCTCTAACATTAACATGTAGGAGGATTACAAAACCAGTGGCCTAAACCAGTAGTACTTGTACACAAAGAAAGATATTGAAGAGCTGTAAATGCACTTTAGAGAATATTTGAGATAGCTCTTGTCAACCCTTTGCATGTCTCATAAAATTATGACTTCTACAAAGCTTTGATTTTATTGATGTAACAAAAAAAAAAGTTTACTATTTATTGGCCGTACATTTGAACATTAAATGAATGGTCAAATTGCCTTCAAGAGGATATTTTATTTTGTTTTATTTTATTTTGTTTTTTGTTTTATTTTATTTTTGAATTCAGAGATGGAAAAAGTAAAAGTATATAGGTAGTAAATCATAGTAACTCAGCTGACTGGTGACAATTTATGGCTCTTGTTTGATTACATGCTCCTATGCTGTGCCTGTGATTTGTGATGACTCAGATCACCTTGTTATAAAGCAGAATAACATGCTCCAATGCAAACTGCCATATCAAAAAATTTTACGTGGAATTGTATGTAAGAACCAGCTGCTGTCTAGGAAACGTGCTGTGTAAAAAAACCTGCTGAGCTATTCAGCTAAGGCCCAGGTCTTCCAGATTTACTTCCTAGATGCATCCAAGTACTTAGTTATCCTGTCAGAATTGACTTAGAGGTCATACTTAGCACAACAATTCTTAGAGAAGAGCAAATAAATAAATTCTGGGAGATTATGACCTTCTGCTTTTCTTTATGACATACAGGAAGCAAAGTATGGAGCCATTTATACCCATTAGTGTAGTGGAAAGTCAGCAGTACAAAATAATTGGTCTAGAGTGGAGATAGAATTTGATGCAAAATCACGACAAAATAGTGTCTGCAAGCCTCCAGCTATTACCTCAATCAAGACAATCAAACCGTTCTCCTGAACTTAATTTGGAATTGCAGTTCTCAGCTATTATCCTTGTTTGAAGTCCTACTCATACACACAGAACTTGCAATTCTGAACCAAAATCTCCATTTAATCAAAGCTTAATTTAATCAGAAATAAAAATAAAAAAAGAAAAAGAAACATTATCAAACATCTCAACATTGCTGCTTTTAAAAATAAATGAGGCCCTTGACAGGGCTGACTTTTCTCAAACTTTCTTTAGTCTTTGCCTCTATACCTCTGATACCACCAAATACAAACATTCTTAGAGTCAGAAAAATCTTTATTTGAATCTCTAGTTTTTGGCCCCCTTTGTAGGTAGCAAAGAGAAATAATCAATTCTCATGTAAAATTAATCTCTTGTAAATTATAGACCTAAACAAGATCAGATGAAATAAATCATAGGAATCCACCAGTCTCTCCATGTAATATACAGAATGCAAGATCACCTCAAATGTTGATGCAGAAGACATAAAGATTTAAAGTTAGATGAAATCAAATGATCCCTTCTGCACTTGGAAAAGCTTGCTTACTTCACCATTTCTTTACTGTTTATATTCTTCATTCTAATAAGTTCTAGCTTTCGCAAACCACTTTTGGAGCTTAAAATACACAGAATAAAAGATCTTTGAGACTAAAAGGTTCGCACCATTGTCCTGTACATAAAGAACTTAAGCCTTTGCGTTACCTTAGGGCAATGCTCTATTAACTCATTATTAAATATATATTAAAAAATCTTTATTCTCTCTGAGCTAACATCACAAAGATGACTTAGCGCTTTGCTCACAAAAAATGATCGATGTTTTTTCTCTATTTTCCTAGTATTGCTATAGATCTGCTTCATATTGGCCACAGTATCTATATATGGACTTTCAACCTATGTTAGTCCCTAAGAATTCTGTATGACATCAAACTATAAATAGCTATGTATGTTATATGCATATTCATGCAAGATTCTAACTGGCATAACTAGTCAATTTTAGCCATTTATTCAGGGAGGTAAAAGTCACATCTATTTTAAGAAAATGATTACAAAAGATGGTGTTGGATGGATATTACAAATTGTGTTTGCAGCATGTCTTTGAATGTTTAGAATGAAGTTAACTAAAACAAGAAACTACAGGAGAAAATGAGGAAAAGTAAAGCCCACTTAAATACAAAGGAAATAGTAACAAAGCAAAATTAGAAACATCATGTTTGCAAAAGCATTTTGCACAGAGAATTTATATAGATTAATATACTGCTCAGTGCCAGGAAAATGTATTAAAAGGAAGCACATAAAGATGTGTATGTGTTTTTCTCAAGAAGCAGATAACATTATGCAAAATAATGTTTTTACGAAAAAGTACATATATTACTCCACTGCATATCCACTTGCTGTGCATCTCGCTAAATAGTTGCAGTTATTGAAGTATGTAATGTTTGTTTTGGTTATTAAATGTAGGCCGTAACATTTGAAAAATTTACTTTTGTTTGTTTTTTGGATCTTTTGGAATTTTTTTGAAGGGGAGAGGGTAGCTGTTATTTCTGAATGAAGGATCATGAATGAAATGCAAGTATTAACTTAATAAAATACTTCTACCTGATTACATGTTCTTTATCAATATTATACTAGACAGTTTTGAAAGGTAGTCGTGGAGCATGCTGAAATAGTTCTTGCAAGAACAGATGAAACCTAAGAAACAGAATGATTGTAGTTTACCATGACTCTACATCTGTCACCACAGACCTTGTAAATATTACACTGCAAATATGACTGGATGAACAATATAAAAACACTAGAATTTACAAGATAATGTTAATACTTGCTTCTGTAAATAAGTATTTTCTTTTCTAATTCATTGGGAGGTAGTATATCAGTATATTCCAATTGCAGAAGTCCTACTGAAATTCATGCATGTTTTGGTTATCTACAAATCACCCTTTCTATTCAAAGCTCTGGGAGGAATTAAGCTTTATTGATGGTACGAATATTATTTATTGATGCTATTGAGATTAGGTATAATAAAATAAAAAATATTTCCCAGCATACACAAGACTCTCTTCCACGAACTGTTAGATCTCATTAAAAACTGAGGAACTCGTCAAAAGAAAATTGTTGCAGAAGCACAGTAATTTAAATTTTACATAAGTGTTATGTAAGATCACAAGCACTGAATTCTTTATTAAAAAGTAATATTCTTTCTAGTAAGCATGGAATACCAAATACATGCAAATTCTATTATTTAATTTGCTTTTTATAAAAAATCAATTTTTCTAATTATAATAATTGCTACTTTCTAATTTATAATCTAATTTATGAAGGCTTGCTTAGACTCAGGAAAAAAAAAGTTATGCTATAACTCACGACACATAATAATCAACAAATCTTTTTTAGTAAATTGTTCTGTATATTTCTATCTTCACCAGAATAATTAATTATTACTATAGCTAATTGCATATGGTTGTTTGTTTTAGCCCCATTCAGGGACTCATGTGACAGACTATGTAAAAAGATACACAGATGTTCTCTACTTGCAAGATAAAACAAAGCAGACAGACATAGACAGCTTGCTGGAGAAATACAAGTAAATGAGATGATATTACTGACTGTAGCACAAAATGTACTTTGGAATTGTTATAGTATATTAAAATGACATACATAAAAGTATGTCATTAAGGACATAAAAATAATGTTCAATTAATTAACTATTCTGCTTTATTTTCCAGTGAAAATATAGCTAAGAGCTAATCATCAATGGTGTTATGTCTTATAGTTCACAAGAAGGCATGGTAGGAAGAATTATTTGAACATGCCACACGGATGCAAATGTTGTTTAATCATGTCTTTGCTTCTGAGAAAAAAAGCAAAGCAAATAAACAAACAACAAAAATCATCTCTGTGGTATCTGACAGAAATTTTGGCAGATACTTATTTAACGCGTAGGAAATTGTATCCATTTGTCTCTTTTGCAATTCAGACAAGAACCTTTAAGATTTCTCCTATGCCTCATCTCTTCCTGGAGTTCCATTAAAGCATCTGCAAAACTGTGTTCTTATTCTACATATAATCTTTACTAAAACTTCTTTTCTTAAGAAACTTTCCTCATTAGATCTGCTGATGCGCAAGGTAGCATACAGGCTTATAGTGCTTCATTCTTTGTATTCCCTGTTTATATTTCACTTTTTTGTGTTTATATAATAAATTATTTGAGCAAGGAAATAATCTTTTTCAGGTCATGTCAGACCGATGATCCATTAAGTATTCAAAAGCCTCTCATAACAAATAACAACAACATAAATGGCAATAAGAATTCTAAAATACTTGATCTTGCCTTTTCTTTGTCACCTAGAAGTCATATGGTAATGTCATTTTTAAAAGATGGAGATTTGTGTTTCTATGTGAATATTGCTAAGATGAGTTTTCCATCATCTGAGAAATCTCTTTTCCATCTCTTAGAAATCTCGTTGACATTGTCAATATTAAAAATTATTCTTACTGAGGTCTATCGGTGAATCTAACAACACAACTCCTCATATTTAACTTAGTGTGCCTAGGAATTCATAGGATCATGGAATCATTATGGTTGGAAAACACCTTTGAGATTATCGAGTCATTGGTAGTTATTTTGGAGAAGATGTTGACCCCCACCTCACTACAACCTCTTTTCAGGCACATGTCAGTACAAAATGACACATTAATTTCTTTGAGAATCTTGAAATTCCATGAGTATTATATGCATCCAGCTTAAGGTCTCATTGCAATCCTGCATGTCATTTTTTTTTCTAATATCTCTCTTTCATTGTTCTATATCCTGTAATATATAGGCTATTAAAACAACATTTATATTTCCTGTTGTTTAAAGTGTACATGTCTAAATCATGTCTTTGATTTAGGGTATAATGGAATTTTGGAAACCATGTTCTTAATATAATTCCTTTCCCTGTAAATTTTGCCCTTTTAGAAGAACTACAGTTCCAATTCCAGGTTCATTTCTTAGTCATGTTTTTCAAATATAAGGAACAGAAGACTTTTTATTCTGTAATGACAACAAAATGAGTATGTTTGTCCTTGGCCTAAGAATTTTGTTTTGGAGCTATTTTTACCTCATTAGCAATATTGGCTACTTTTTACTCAACTTTAGGTACCTTCATGTGTTGCTTATTTTGCTCAAAAGAAGACGTTTTCATCTATATGGTATAATGTCCCTTTAAACTCTATGAAAAAACTAGCACATAAATTAGTATAAACTCACACAGCATGATCAGCAAGCATTTTTCTGCCTTAATTTAGTTTGTGCTTTATAAATGGTTTGGCTAGTTTAAGTCCACATCTAACGCTGCCTTCTGTCCCTCTGTTCTCTTATCTATTTTTAGAGTTTTTAATGCAAAATAATAGTTATTTTAAAATACGTTTTAAATATCTTTTTTTTTCCCCTCAGTATAGCCAGATATCAAATGCTTGAGATTCACAGGAAATATTTTAAATTTTCCTTTCATTAATTTCTTCCATATTGGACTTACTATTTTAAGAAGGGGGAACTGCGCACATGATCCTACACAATTTCTTCCATTTAAGCTTTGCTTTTATTTGTTGTTTCAATGAAAGCCCTGCTTTTACACCTGTTAATCCTTTTTTTTTCACTATATACTAACAAGAAAAACAATGTGTTATTCAGAACTAACAGAGAGCCAAAAAGAGTCGAAATTCAGAGCTTGTTTATCTTCTTTAATTTGAAATTAGTTGGTTTGAATAAATAAAAAACTGAGTCACACATAGGGTTTTTTTAATGCTTTTGATTTGGAGACATAGATGTATGTATATATGTATGTCACATCACAGTCCAAATATAAAACAGGAAATAAAATCCTTCAGGTTGATATAGCTAATTTAAATATAGAACTTCTTTGCCCGAGGAAAAATAAAGAAGCATGGAAATATGCTTTTGTAAAATTGTATTATTTAAACTTTGAAATTTGCTGTACAGATTTACAGTTTAGGTGTCACACATTTTCCTTCTTTTGTGTTGACATGTTTCCAAGATGGGCATCATAGTAAATAAAAACTTAGCAACAAGGATAAAAGCATATAAACCTATGAGATATCAGGATCTACATTCCAATTGAAATATTTAATCCTCCAGGAACAGTATTTCAATTAAACGTTTTTCATGACAAAATGTTTTCTAAAATGGCAGGCATTCCTTCAAATAGTTTGACATTCCAAATTAAGGTGTCAATTTAAATATTTTTATCAAGCTTATGAAAAATTTCAGATAATTTATTAAAAAAATCAAAGACTTTTTAGAATATGAAAGATTTCTTTCTTGCCCTTTTGTCTATATATTTTAGAAAATCAGTCCTATGCTACTAGCTACTAGCTGTTTAGATTATTGCACTAATAATACTTTGGTTTGTTCAGCTTTTTGATTCTCTGAACCATATAGTTTGGGGCAGTTTCTTTTTCTTTTTATAGTGCGTATGGAAGACTTGAAGTATAGGTTTCACATAACTGTTGATAAAATCCTGATATCAACAGGAAGACTAAAACATAATTTTTATATTCCTAATTTTGCAGAAGGAAGTGATGCTTATGATAATATCT
The DNA here is from genome assembly GCF_000705375.1 of Tinamus guttatus. The sequence continues at coordinate 49,605 of NW_010586480.1, forward strand.
ATTCTGATGTATGTAAATTGTATGTCAATATATCATTCATTTAGAAAATTTCAGGACTATGCACAAATATAAATAATGCTATAGACGCAAAGTCTCACACCAATGAGATGCAGATATTACTTTGAAAACTTTTCATTCCAAAGTGCGATCTCATCCAAATAAAAAGGTCATGCAGGGCTATAATAGCCCTGTACTTTCTAAATAAAGAAAATAATAGTTACTTTGCCACAGATGTAATGTTAGGTAGCACTCAGTAGATAACATTTTTGTAATGAAATTTCTCTGGATGGTTTTGCAACACTCTGTGCACTTATTTTAGGATGTAATGTAATATTCCTTTAATTATTGCCTATTAAAATTGTGTATAATTTGGGAATGATGCCCTACTTCTTGGTCAAATTTGTCTGAAGCTCATCTACTCTTACCTGTTTGAATACATCTTTGAAATGAAAACAATTGCATAGCCTAGCCTACAGATCCAGATACATTTAAATTTTAGACTACCAAAGACATCTTGTAAAAATGTTAATAATCAGTTGAAAAGATCATAAGTTTCTTTCTACTTATATATAATGTATTATCCACTATGAAATCCATGAAAAAACAGCTCTTATACTGCTTTTGAAAATTACTGAATTTCAATTTAATGTAATATTGAGGAGGAAGCAAGATGTGGAGCTCTGTCAGTCTGACAGAGAACTCTCAGCAAAATGTAGCTAAGCAAGTAATAGTTCTGTTTCACAGTTCAGATTGCTTCTTGCTATTGACCTCATACTGGCATCCTGGTCTCTACTTGTGCACGAGCAGGTAGAGCTATAGGTCTTAGAGTATTTCTGTAGTTGCTACTTATTGCTCATCCTGCTCATTTTGCCTTTTTTTTTTAACACTTCTGTGTCATTTTCGGAGATTTCTTCTTTGGGTATCCCTATTTTCAGTAATCTTCCCCTTGGTCCACATTAGAGAGAAAAGTTCTAGTCTTCAGAACAACTGTGAGTGAGCAAAGATTTTGCATGACATTGCCTTCATTGCGGAACGGAGGAAGTTTTCAGTCTGGTTATCTGCACTGAGCTCTGGTATCTGCTCTACAGCACATACCCAGGCTAGAGCACAGCGTTGCACCTCAAATGTGAATCTAGATCCAGTATTCCCTGTGGTAAACATAATAATCCAGTCTTCTCTTTGAAAGGCTTTAAGTTAACCCGACAAGCTTCTTGTAAAAGCATTTTGCAGACCCACTCGAAAGTTTTTGCACAAAAAGTGAAATAATGCTTTATTCACCTGCTGAAAAAACTTGTAGGCAGGAAATACTTACCCACACCTGGATTATGTTTAGGACACTGGAGAAATCAGAAGGAAAGAGAGTATTTAAGGAAAATAAAGCTGCTGTGAACCACATTTAATCTTACAAACAATGCAGTTAAAGTTCCCTACTCATTGCAATATGTCACGCGCTGTATTATCCACATGACATATTAATAGCAGTCTCCAGCCAGCACGTTAGACAAAGTGTTATCTCCACTTTTATTTTTTCAGTGCGCATGGGTGGTTTCTACTGGTGAAAGAAATCAACAGGGTATGGCAAGAAGAAATAAAAGCTCTATTAAATGTCTTTTGTAAACAGTATATAGCCTGATGTGTCTTTTGACACCATATCCTAGTGCATTGAAAAGAGTAACAAAGTGCTGATACAACATGGAAATCTTTGCAATGGAAATAGGTTTTTAGAAGCCTTACTATTACAGATTAAGATATGAAAAAAGAATTGTCGACTTTATAAAAATAAAAATATGTGTCATGCTAGGAACAACATTTAAAATCTTCTTTTGCATGCATCTAAAATGCTTTTTTCTATGTTCTTTTGACAGATCTGGGAAATTTTAGTGGTCGGACGAGAAGTGCTGTCTCTGTGCGGGAAGGTCAGGGGGTTGTCCTGATGTGCTCCCCTCCGCTTCATTCACCAGGTAGAGTAGCCTGCGGTTTGGACCCACCCTGGTCTTTTACAGCACACTCGTTATTTTTGCATATGCACTCAAATGTGGAACTTTAAACATGAAATACACACTGCTCTGCTGACAGTGTCTGGAGTACCAAGGAGTAATTAAAAACCATATGCTATAAACACCGGTGAATAGCAGCAGAATTTCTGTTATAGGATTGCCATATTCCCACTACTAAAGCTGAATACAACAGAAATAGTCTCCATGCCTCCAGTGTAATATACTGCCTTGAGGTCACAAAAGATTTCTTTCAGAGTTTAGAAACCTTCACAAACTGTTCCAAATGTCAATGTTGGGATACAGATGTAGAATACTAATTGGCTTTTGCTTTTAGTATTACAGCCATGATTTTGGCTGCTTCTGCTCACTGTATAGCTAAATTTCCAGTACAACAGCATCATCGCCAGAAGTCAGAGATATAACAATTCCCCTGCATGAATTTTCAAATGAAAATGTAAAAATGATTGGGTTTGTTTGTTTGTTTTGTTTGTTTTTGTTACTGGTGGTGATGGTGGTGATGTTTTCAAAATTGCAATCCTGCAACTTCTGCACCTGTGTTGTATTTGCATATAAGTAAATATATCTTTATATTTGCATAACATGTAGTGGAGACGTTATGACAGATGAAATATATTGTTTGTCAATAGATACAGTATAGCTAGGTTTGGGGGAAGATGAGGTCTCTATTGGGGGGATTTTTTTTTGTTCCTTGAAATGTGAGTGCTGAAAAAAAAAGTCCCAGTGCAGAAGATCTGTAGGAAAACAAATGATATCTGAGTTTCTATTAGGAAAACATGTTCTATATATTCTGGAATTATTGTTATTACTGTATTATTATTATCAATGTAATTAATACTTCCTATCTTATGGCCACTTCTCCACTTTTCTCTTTCATAAGTGCATTTTTTTTGTTATATAGCCTTTATAATTGTTTTCATGTTTAGACTCTACAATTCATATGTGATAGATCTGAGTGATTATAGTAATGCTTGATTATAATATATCAAAATTTGGGGAGGAAAAACAGGTAGGCAGGACTGAGAGGTGGTTCCAAAACCTGACCTGAATATGATTTCTCCAAATAGAGAGTTTAAGAATAGATGGGCATCATTATTGCTGTAGTTATATACCTGTTAATAGCTGTCATTCCACCAAATGTCCATAGTATATCATCAAAGTCTTCATAAGTGTTCTCTAAAATTATGATGTTAAACTTGTATTTAGCCAGGTTCTAATGCCATATTTTACTGTAAAACTATTACTTACTCCTTGCCTTTGATTGTGAAAAACCATTACCTTTCATTTTCATTAGTAAACCAACAAAATCCTTGATGTGGAAACTATTGTGCTTACAGCTTGCAGTTGGTTTAGTTTATACTGCTTGGAGCACTGGTGTAACTATGCCAGTGGGAAAATTCCCTCTTGAAAAATACTGGGAGCCTCTCTTAGCATAATTTTGTTAGGACAGCTGTACCAGCATTGCGTAGCAGTGGAGATATTAGTAGTTACTCAACACGAGAGAATTGTGATGACAGGGCTGGAGTTAGCACGGTCTCATGACTGGAGAGGAAGCTTGGCCTCCCCATCATCCTTCAGCTGGAAATGGTTTGGAAAAGTGAGATCTATTTCCATGGGCCCTACAAAAAAAATCCACATCTGTCGATGCTTAAACAATAAATAATTCCCTGAAGCTCAGGTAATTAAGCACAAGCCATTAATGAAAGATAGCTCTGAGACCACAGTCGATCTGTGAAAGGGAATGGTGGACAAAGACCACAAGGACGTGAGTTCAGTACTGAAATTAAACAGTGAACATGAAACTTTCTTTTCTTTCTTAGTACTGTTGAAAAGCAGAGAAACCTCAAGAATTTGTTGAAAAGCAGAGAAACTTCAAGGATTTTTGCACAATAACATCTAAAATCTAAAATAGAGTCTTTATTTGAGAACATCCTATTTCTGGATAGTCCATTTTAGTTTCTGAGTCTGATTTTCAAAGATGGTATTGTTGTCTGTAGTAGCCTAAACTAATTTTTATCCTTAAAATCATACAGCAAAAAAAAGCTTTAGATGAATACTAAGCTGATGTAGAAGGTATATCTCTGTCGAATATTGCTTAAATTTCACGTGGAGTGCATAAATATCTAACACTAACATGACCATGAGTTATGAGGATATTTTCTGACAGAGTAGGTCTCTCATTTTGTAAATGAAGAGCATTTTGTAAATGAAACTCAGCTATATTGATTTACCTATATTGATCAGCACCCTTAGAAATAATCTTCATTTAATACCCCAGGAGAGAGATCCATGATAGAATACCAAATATAATCATTCTCCACAACCTCATAAGCAATTCTTCCTTCAATAGAATCCCATTCCTCAATCTCTAAAGTTAATAACTGCTCATAAGTTTACCTGAGGATTGAATCCTTTTAAAAAATGACAATTTCATTGTCATTGGAAAAGAAAGATGTCTGAGTGAAAGAATATTTAAACAGACATGGGTTTACTGACATGTTTTGAAATGAGAGATAAAGTTAATATTTTTGATTGAATACTTGATTGAATAATACCTATAGCCCATTCTTTCAGAACAGCATTCTTCCAGAAAAAGATGAATGCCCTTACAAAGCACTGATGACTGAAAAATACTACACTTTCTTTTGGGAAAGCAGGTTTCATGTATATATATATATATATGTACTTGATTTCTGATAATTAATGATTTGATATATTACCAAGAGGTAATACAATAAATAAACAGATGAACAACACAATCTTGGCATGTATAGAGATTATTCATGTAGGTGTTCCTTAAATTGTTGCCCAAATATTTTACAGAGAAAATAAGCAAAAAATGCACATGTAATTTACCCAGAACATCAGTGTGGTTCAGATGAGAGAATTATATCTTCGTTTTAATAAGTGAGTTTCTTAAGTTCCCATCCTTGCTGAGAAATAGATGAATAAGAATTGAGGGATTTTTTTTTGTTTTTCAGGAGAGAGACTCTCTCCCCCTTCTGAATGGTGAAGGAAAATTGCCTAGATGTTGATTCCATGTAGACACTTTTCATTGAGATAAACAGGCACCAGGAGATTCTCAAATTCTGCTTTCCCTGGATCATCATTCCAAAAAATATTTCCACTCATTTCTTTTGGAGTCCTACGTAACTTTAATTGTCTGCTCCAGAAACTCTCTGATTATTTTTTTTTCTATGCATGTCTTTAGCTATTCCTTGTGAAATACTTTCATATGGTCATCCATAAACAGCACGTTTGCACATTTGATTTTTTTATGTTTATTTTTGTTTGTTTGTTTGTTTTGCCATTGGCTCTTTCTCTTCGGTGTGTTTACTAGAGAGTTAACTCTTAGGCGCTCTTGCTAAGTGAGAGGATCATTAATTATCAGCTGCTTAAATAACAAGTTCTGTTTGATGAATCCATTTAGAAAGATCTTTGCTGATTTTTTCCCTCCCATAAACAGTGTTATTGTTACTCATTGTGACATTCCAAAGGATGTAAATATAGGGTTTTGTTCAGTCCTTTAATCACCTTAATTAAGAGGCTTACCATAGTGAGATTAAAAACGAATGGAAGATTTCATCCAGATTTACATATTCCCCACAGAATGAATACTTTCAGCTGAGCTTTTAAAGGCTTTTATTCAAAGCTTGCAGTATCTACTTAACAGAGAACAGAGATTCTTATTGTTGAAATTTGAACAGTGTTTGTGTACTGCATTCTGCAAGCATGGAAAGGAGATGCATGCTACTTTCTGCCTCAAAGGGATGAAACTGCCTGGAAAAAAAGTCACTGCCTCATGATCTTTCGACAGAACATCTCTACAGATGTTCAGCTGTAGCTCTTTTATCTATTTCTAAAGGACAAACCTGATTTTACTCAGTTTGGAAACTATGCTATACGTTGTATCTTTCTGACTCCCTTTTACTGTTATAAAACTGTAACTGTAATAAGAAGTGTGTCACGGGATGCAATTAATACCAGTGCTATTGTAATCACAGTACTTCCCATGCAACTTCTGGATGTCTGCATAGTCTTTTGCTAAATCGGTGAGCTGCTAAAACTTTAACTCTTTTTAAAAATGTATTTTTAAGTACTTTTTATTTCTTTATTTTTTAATTTATTCTGTTCTTATTTGCGCATGCTTTGGAAAAATACAGAAAAGTAGTTTGGAAGCAGTCACTACTCACTGCTCAGACTCTGCAAAGCAAATATTAAAGCTATGTTTGCATTAAAGCTGCAACTTTGGGCTTTGCCTTGGCTGCAAGTAGGAAACCAAATCGCACTGAAGGGCAGTATTTGAGATTTTCTGGCTCAAGATAGTATCACTAATGCTGAAGGAAGATTATAGTAAATACGACATGGTTTTCTCGGATATTAATAAGGGTATACATCTGAGAATACATGTCAGGCTTTCATAATCTTATTTAGTCTCACAACATTCCTTCTGAGCAGAAAAGTGACATTTTATAGATGGGCTGATACACAGAGAGAGTCAAAGTAAAACCAAGACAACCTTAGCTTGTTTTGAATTGGGCGATTCTGTCTTACCTTGATCTAGAAGAAAATCCTTCGCTGAGGATTCTGGTTTGGTATAAAGCTTTCTGAGCAGCTTGGAATTATCAGAGAACAAGATTTAATAAATAGTCGTATATGTTCAAATGACTTCTCTAGTCAGAACTTCCCAGACTGAGCTTCTATTGGAGAAATTATGCACTGAATGACAGGGCTGGCCCTAAATGACCTCTTTTGAGTACAGAGATGCAGACTTCCCCAGGCAACTTAATTACGACCTTCTTATATCTGGTCTAGACAGCTTTCAGTGTGCTTATTAACTTGTTTCCAGATAGTTTAGGTATCTGCATGCTGGCTGCACCCTGTTCTTTGAAGGCATACTTAAACCTTCGATTCTATGAGTCTGTAGATAAGACTGTGTGCAACTCTGTCTTGCTAATTTGTCACTACAGCTGAGGTTTCTTCCTGACCATGTCACATCATCTCTATAATTCTCACACATTAAACAGTAAAATAGCATACAGTTCTTTTCTATGATATTTTTATTTTTCAAAACTTTAGCATAGGAAGCTGTATAATATACACCCTGCTTCTAGTGAAGTAGTGTGTAGCAGGAACATTTCCCCTCTCCCTTGTGAACAACTTGATCCTATCAAAGCACTGTCCCCAAAAGGTCAACTGTCCCCTCATCCATCAACTGTTTCCTCATTCATCATGTCTCCATCTCCTTTAAGTTAAGCTGAATTTATTAATCAGTCTGTACCTTTGATTATTAGATTTTAGAGTTTATATTTGTGATACAGTGACAAATATATTTCATCACAAGACATAACTATAATCTCCTCCTAATCACTAGTCTTCCTGGAAACATAGAACTGTTGAACATCCTTGTACTTCTCTGCATTCTGGCAAAAGTAAGGTTTAGAGGGCCACTATTTATTTATTTATTTATTTCTATAAGAGCATTACATTAGTGTTAGCATGGAAGGGAAATCTGTGTCCTGGACTTTGCAAATAGCAGTCTCTTGGGAGAAGATCTATATGACAACATACATTTTAACTCTTTTGTTGACTCTGAAACTTTTGAAATGTTGAGATTTTGCTTCTCTTATAAATGCATGTGAGAGCGTGTTCTTCTTCACCTGCTGAAATTCACTTTTGAAGTATAGTGCTTAAATAAGATATAATCCATTTAAACAACATTGTTGAAAATAGTTGCTGACTATATAGAATAGAAAACTTTCTTTAATAAACCTAATAATGCATAATACAAGAGAAGATGGTATAATTCATCTGTCCGTTCTCTGCATGTCCATAACAAATAAATTATCTCAATGTAAATATAAAACCTACTTCAAGAGCCACACTTGGGAATTGAATGAGTTGTCTATCATGAGATCAAGGATACATGAATTTTCCTCCTAGGGTCTATATATTTATTTATTCATAGAGATAAAGAAATTTAGGGGACAGGTACACAGGTACTCAATCCTTTACACAATACATTCTTGTGCTAATTCTAGGTTAATGGCCATGGCATGGAGTCATCTCTCCTTCTTGCCCACATTTTTTTACTAGAAGAATCACAGATATGTTCTTTCTTGCATTCTAGTGACTTTATCACTATTGCTATCTTTCTAAGGCTGCTTTTGAAACTTTCCCATCTAATAATGCTAATTCCCACATGAGTTATCATTAAAGAGAAAGTCTATGGACCCTGACATGGCTCAATATAGTGATCTGTATTCTTTATCTGTGCAACTGATTGATGACTATGCCTGTAGTTTTCATTATGGAATGAACAAACAAAATGAACTTCTTTTTTTCTTCTACGACCCTTTCATTACTCAATACATGACCAGTAATTTTGCTGCTGACTTCCCTGGGGCACTTTCTAGTGTGTCCTTTCTCAATCTTCTTGAAGGCAATGCATGCATTTGAGGATATGAAATTTGAGTGTTTTGGGATGGTAGAATTTTCAGTAGGTTAGGGGTAGCATTGCAGCAAACTATGTTTGACAATAGGAGACAGGGCAAAATTTCTCCCAATTTTTCAGCAATATGTTATCAGATTTTAATTACATGATCTGAATGTGTCTCAAATTGTAGGCAACATGTTTATTATATGAATATGGATAAATAGTACTATACACTTTCTTTATGTAGAATTCTAGATTATTCCTTTTAAGAAATAATTTGAAAAGCAACTCAACAAAAGAAAAAGCATTGCTGATCCAATTGCAGTAAATACTATCAAGGAAGTGGGTTTAGTAGGTTTTTTATAACTTTTCCAAATGTTATCAATGTTGATATATCACTCCCATACCTTAAATAGATCTATAATTCTTAATTCAAAAAATGTGGAGAGCTACACTAGTCACTGAAAGTTTAATGGCCCTAGACCCACTGGATCACAAACTGGAAGCATTCTTCACCTTAGGGACTATGAAAATCTAGGAACAAATAGGAACAGTATTTGACCTTGCCCAATTACACAGTGCTGGATAAATGGGCAGCACTGACAAGGTTCTGCTTAGGGGACATGTGCTGTTTTTTAGCAGTGTTGCTAGTGTCAACAAATATTACCCCAGCTGCCAGTTCAGGACAATCAAAGTGAGGAGAGATACCAAGACAAGAGGAAGGAAACACAGGAGATTAATTAATTTTAAAAATGCACTGAGTGTGTTGGCCCTCAAACTCGTGCTTTATTGCCTTTCAGGCAACCACCATATGTGGCTACTTTTCCTGAGCTTGTCAAGTGGGGCAATAATGATGGAATATTTCTGTAATGTGCAAGCTCTTTTTCCCTGGGGACAAGTTACTAGCCTGTTACTGAGATGTCCCAGCAAATTAGACCTAACTATAAGGAAATCCAGTCTAGTGATTAAACAAGACAGCATTATCCTACCAGGTTTAACAGCAATGTATGTTCATGGTATCACCTTAAGATTTGTGCAACTGTTATTCTAAAGTAGGAGAAAGAATTGAAAAACTTTTGCTATGGCTCAGGTTATATGACTTCTAAAATATTAGGGTTCCAAGATTAATAGATTATTATATTAATAATCTATTTATTAATAATCTATTAATAACCTATTAATATGCAGCTGTTAATCGGCATAGGGTCCTTGCAAAATTGACTTCCTGATATTATCTTTTCTGTTAGAATCCATTTACTATTTAGCTCTGTTGTTTTACGAAAGTGGTAGTTGTAACAATAAAATTGTACAAACATATCAGCTAGTAAAATGTCAGAATGTCTATTTGGTCTAAGAGAGAAAATTTCCAATTAGTTCCAGTTCCCTCTCTACTACATACCGTGGAAAAGAATAATGACAAAGACAGAATGCTCATGTTAATCAATATAACTAAGGAGAAGATACCAGAAATATAAGACTGGTAAGATAGCTGAAACAAGGGGCAACGTAACATAAGAGGAAGAGATGAGAAATGATTTACTTTTAATGCTCTGAAGTGTAGCTCTTTCTCTCCATTGCTCTTGTGGGAAAATTTTAAAAGTTTTTAGAAGAATGAAACTAGTGAATCTTTTTTAAAATCGTAATGGACAACTGTCAGCAAACTAGGCGTGATTAACTCAGTTTAATGGCAATTCTGGCTGAGGTGACAATTGAGCATTGAAAGTATTAGGAGGTCAGTGTAAACTCTGAAGTAGAAAACTCTGGACTCAACCAATCTTAGTTTTGTAAGATGCTTTTGACACAATTCTCTGTTTGAAAAATTTCATGAAGATGGATTTGGGGCATTACAGTGCTACAGCATTTACCAAGTCATGGATTTACATACATCCTTATTTAATCAGTTTGGGAAGTCTAGACCAGGTCAAATAAGCTGTATGAAAATATAGTTTGATGTTCAGTTTTCACTTTTTTTTTTTTTTTTAAGCAGAAACTAAAAATATATACATAGGTATGGGTATACACACAATCCATATTTATACATATATATTTTAATCCATTCAAATCAGAACACATTTTTTCTGTCCAATAGTAACTGAAATGGAAGTAGTTATGAGTTAACAGTAAAGGTTTTAAAGGCAATTGCTTGGTTTTAGTGGGGAGACAAAAATTGATATAAGCATAAAGTTATAACACTCAGGCTAAAATCTGAATGACTACAGCAAATATGAACCACTATCGAATAGCAAATGTGCAACTTTAATTCTCTGACATGAAAAGGTGTTTTCCACACCAGTAGCAATGGAACAGTGACTTATTTGGTCACAATGCCGTCTTTTTAACAATGTAATAATTAATACCACGCTTAATGTTTATAATATGCTTCCTTATTTCTATCTCCTCTTTTCTCATGCTATGCTCCACTATTCTTAAGGCCATATCTGATGACTCCATTAGCCAGTTAATACAATTCCTCTTGTGGTAATGCTGTTATCTTACAACAGAGAATCTGCCACTGGAAATTTTCACTTCATTTATTCATTTCCTGAACTGTTATTTTCATGGTATTTTCTTCTTTCAGTAATTACATCTTTCAGTGGAGACTGGAGGAATTAAAACTCATGAAGAAGGAGAGAATGGAAAGAAGGCTATAGGTTTAAGGGTTTATCTCCGTTTGGTCTTTTCTGCAGAACAACAGCGACCTTTGGGTCAGTCACTCTGTTGCAAGATTAAAAGCTGTGAGAGCAGGGGTTCATATGGGTTAGGGGAGATCCTACTTCTGAGGTCTGAACACCATGGTCCCTACTTTTCAGATCTTTCTTGGTGTTGCTGGACAGTAAACTGGCTTAAAGCTTCTCCACTAGTACTGATGTTTAGGAGGACTTGCCCATCAACAGGACTCAGCTCTGGCTACTTTGTGCATCTCAGATGAAAGAAATCTGGGACCTCACTAGGGTGATTAACAGGCTCAGACTTATCTGTTCTAGAGGTCTCTGAAGCTTGACTAAATCCTGTTGCTGAGTACGCTACCAGTAGCTGAGCAAACTAGCAGAAGCTGCATCCATCCATTTTTCATTTACTATAGTCAAAAAAGGTCAATCAGAAGCAAGAGACAGAGGAAAGCTAGGCAAATGCTTATAAATACTGTAAACATAACCCTTTCTACTCCCACTGGCCTCTCAGAAAGAGATATGGTGGCCTCTGTTGCTGCATGCAGATGCTGTGCATGTGCATTCATGCATGTTTTCTACTTTTCCACCTTGAGACAGTATATCAAGTAAAATTCCTGGCAAGGCTAGTGAGGAAATCAAAAGGCCTAGGGATTTTGCACATTTTGGTAAGGAAAAAAGAACAACAGAATGAAAACAGTGAAACCAGAAAGAGGAAGAGATGACCTGGCAGTCTTTAGCTTTCCTGCTTAGTCAGCAGAGTGAGGGAGGAACCCATATGCAAGAGACAGAATAGGAGATGCGTAGTTCCTCTGAATCAATCTCTTTTTTTTGTCTTTTTTTGTCTTTTTTTTTTTTGGTAAGCCTGAATAGCTAAGGTATATTCAGACCTAGATACCTGAATATAACCCTCTATAATTTAATATCCTTTAATATCAATATTTCTTTAAAAAAATCAGGGAGCGTTTGAAAAGTATCTTCTTTTTCCATGTGAGATATATAAAATATGAAACATCAAGTGTCACTTTGACTGCTATTGCTAAGGGATTGAGGAGGAGAGATTATAATCACGGGACACTGCCCTAGGCTCAAAGTAAGACAACACAAGGCTATGCATTATCTCTAAATAACAATTATGTGACAAGCAGAAGATGGATGGAAGCAGCTCACTGGGTTTCCAGTAGCACAGAATGATGTACAGAGGGACTCAAGTGTGTATTGTCTATATGTAAAAGCATGTAAGAGTTTCAGGCTCTACACTGCTAAATTCTAAATGATTGATTGCTGGTAGGGTTATTTGTAGTGATTTATTTGTACAACACGGTTGAATAGTGTTATTGGCATTCCAAGGCAGTTTGCTAATGTGACATCTATCTCCCTCTTCATCTGCACCTTTTTCTTTTAATTGAGATTAAAAAATCACCTGTCACTTTCATTCTTAATAAATAAAAAAAATGTGTTTGAGGGACTACACATTTGGTTTCATGTTGCCATCTGAACCATTCGTTCACATATTCCATTTTCTTCAGAAGAATGTGACAGAAGACCCATTCCTTGGTATATTTAAGCCTCAAAAATGTACCTGGAAGGAACTGACTACTAGACCTTGAGCATCAGGGACACTATGTGATCTATACTACTACTTGTTTATTTATTTACTTTTCAGTAATTGAAAATCAATTCAGGAGTCAGGAGTATGAAGGGGATAATTTATCTGTTCATCTGCAAGCTCCATAAGGGTTAGCTGATCCTAAAGATTTTTTTTTTTGAGGAGAAGAGAGGCTTATTTGATTGTTCTGACATTTCTTGAGGGTGTAGAAAGTGCTAGTGAGAAGTAGGAAATAAATTAAAAATGAAGAGAATTATGTATTTTTGGTGATTTTGCTTTGACTGTGATCTTATTCATGATCACTGAGAAGTCCTTTCCTTCCAACTTTCCCAGTCTTCTCATATTAAAAAAAAAAAAAAAGAAAAGAAAAGATGATAGTGGTACTGCCCCTGCTTTGTTATCTTACAACAATAAATAGGGATAGACCTTAAGAAGAAACATCGATCATAAAATGCCTGAGCTGAGTAGGTATAGGGCATGGGAGAATTCACCAAATACTGAGCTGTAGATTTAGCTAGTAAAGAGCCTTTCAATTTATATTTAAAAACCTAGCACCAAGAGAATATAGATCAGAGAGACAGTGAGATTTACCTTAAATGCCGTATGTAGAGTCATACAAAGATGATTCTTTGGACCCTGGTAATTGCTGGCAGAATTCATATGAATATATAAAGATCATAAGAGTACAGCAGGCTGTCAGGAAAATTCCTAATTTTAAGTATAAACTAGAACTGCAGTAATCTTCCATTTTCAGTTAGGTACCTAAAAGCCTGAAATTAAACCTAGTTAAAATCTTATTTTTGTTACTATTTATCCTTCCTTGCATTAGCAGTAAAAATGAATGAGGAATTAATCAACTTTGTTGCTCGTAGAACAACGAAGATGATTAAAGGACTGGAGCATCTATCTTATGAGGAAAGACTAAGCGAGCTAGACCTGTTTAGCCTAGAGAAGAGAAAACTGAGAGGGGATTGTATCAATATGCACAAGTACCTGATGGGAGAATGTAGGGAGGATGGGGCCAGGCTCTTCTCTATGGTGGCCAGTGACAAGACAAGGGGTAATGGGTACAAATTAAAACACAGGAAGTTCCATCTCCATATGAGGAAGAACTTATTTCCTGTGAGGGTGAGAGAGCCCCGGAACAGGCTGCCTAGAGAGGTTGTGGAATTTCCCTCTCTGGAGATCTTCAAAACCGGCCAGGATGGGCCACCTTGTGACCCGTGCTCTAAGTGCCCCTGCTGAAGCAGGGAGGTTGGACTAGAGGATCTCTAGAGGTCCCCTCCAACCCTAAGTATTCTGTGATTCTGTGATTAAGTGGCAAATTTAGATTGCTTTCTGTCTTGAAAGTAAAAATATATATACATATACATATATATTTCAAGTTGGCTTTTTTATATATATAATATATATATATGTTTATATATATATACACACCCCTGGATAGACCAATATTCTGAGAATGTAAGTACTACATACTAGGGAGTATTTACAGCCAAATTAGAGAATTCTTTAAACAAAGCTTCTGTTGATAAATGTTGAGTTTAGGAATGCCATTGATGCTCTGTTTTTTTTTAAAGATGCTCAAATGGACATATATAATGCCACTCTTGCAACGAACAGTTGACAGAAATATTCCACAGCTCTGGATGAACATCATCATCCTACCAGAATTCCCTTCTTTAGTGTTCAGAGATTCAAACTGGGCAATATGCTGCGCAAAATGCATTAATCTACTGAAAACTGCTGCAGTAGGTATAAAATTAAACATCCATTCAACGCAGGAAGACACCTGCGTTTGGAATGCTGAGGTTCACAACAGGTAACACTGTGCAATAGGATTTTTCTTGCAGCAGATGTTTGTAAAATAAATCGGGAAGGAGTATCTGTAACATCAATAACTAAAATGGAGGAAAACTCAAATATCAGAGGAGATAAAGATTCTGATCTGAGGGAGAGAGAAGTGAGGGGTAAAAGAGGAGAAAAGGAGATAAAAAATACTGTTTTAAGTACTGACGGACATTTTGCCAAAGAGAACAAAAATTATTCTCTCACATAAATATTCTCTAGAGTGATGTGCTTTCCTGAGCATGGAGCAGTTTGCTGAGTATTTTGCAATGCTAGCACTTTTCATTTGAGAAAAAATGTTGCTTAGTTAGGCATTGGCCATTGACATTACCACAGAAATTTAGGAACAGCTTGTAGATTCTGGTTCATTCATGTTGTAGAAAGTAGTTGTCTTATGCTACTGGGTATTCAAGTCATATCCATCAGAAAAAAAGTATATGAGAATAATGGCCAATCCAAATCAGAGTTTATCAGTGACTTGTCAAGTTTTACATCTCCTGTAATCAATGATTACAGATATATATGTATATATATATAAACTATATAAAATACTCAGCACTGGAGGCCTAAGAACTCCAGAACCAGATCAAAACTGATCATTTTGATTGTGGTTTGCAGTCACTTTTTAATCTTTTCAATGCACAACATGTTTACTTTTGTATCACATGTCTAGATTTATTACATAAATGTTGTAGTCTTTATCAATTGCAGGTGATGAACTTATAATAATGTAGGTCTTCCTGATTAATTTTAGTAAGTGTTGGAATAAAATAAGCTCTTTTTCTTTTCTCTAGAAATTGCTGATGATACAATAATTCTATAAAATCAGCAGTATTGATTAAAAGCTGCACGGCTAATTCTCTTTTATTCCCTAAATTACTTTCATTGTTTAGTTGCACATGGCAACAACATATCTTGATAAAATAGCCTTGAGTTCTGTAATTAGAGCATGTCCAAACATTCCTTTAATTGAAAAGGTTACTGAGAATTTGGTGTCTCCAAAATTATTCCAAAATATACAAAAAATCAAACTTACTCTTGATTCTTTTTGAAAGGTAAAGCAGGGCACATTGTTTGGCTGACTTCTAGTTCTGGAAGATGACTGCAATATGTTATTAAACATTCAGTTTGTAAGCACTCACATGATGATAAGGTGATAAGAAATAGTATGGATTTGTCAAGAACAAATCATCTCTAACTTACTTAAAATATTTTTTATCTTTGGAAGTGCGAGTGCATAGTAGAAAGAAAAATATATTTAGAATCTGTGAATGACTCTTAGCTGTAAGAGACTACAAACTTTGAAGAACACAGAACAAGAATCCAAAAAGATCAGTAGATGAAAGGATCGGGAGAAATGGATTGAAAATAGTCACACAAAATTCAACAAAAATCAAAGTACTTACTTACTCAAAAATATGACTATACAGATAGAAAAGGGGGAATAACTGATTAGTACTGCAGTTAAAATTATATTATATTTTGAATTATATAAATATTTTATACTATATTACAATGTAGAGTGTATACAATAGAATTCATAATTTATTTATGTAAATTATAGAAAGTTTAATACATACTGTTATGCTAGGGTGTACAGAAGGGTATACCTTAGTATGGTATAAGGTCATCTAGCGGGTATCTGAGATTATTATTTTAATTATGTTAACAGCTCAAGCGTATCCCATGTCTGGTTTTGGATCCTAAATTCTGAGATGCACTAAAGCTGAGAAAATTTAACAATGAAACGGAGTAAAGAATTAGAAATCAGTCTTCTAAGGCAAAATGATAGGAATTGGGTTAATATAGCCTCAAACTCGGAAGACCAATGCAGACCAGGATAACAGTCTATCTTAGGAAGTGGAAAAGTTTACCATCAGCATTAAAGTGTTTTTATATGCTTCATGGGATAAGTTGATTGAGTAATAATCAGTTTTGTAGTAAGGAAAATGTACACTAAAATTAAGAAAGGTTTTATAGATATTAACTGCACAATGAACAGTTAATATGGAATCTAACTTCAGGCACCTAAATCAATAGAAAGTTTAAAGAAATTGCCTATCAATATCTGCCTGATCTTGCCTCTGGGCAAAGAAAGTGGCTGAACAAGTTCTTGAGGTCTTTTTGATATAGTAAATCATAGAATCATAGAATGACCTCTAGAGATCATCTAGTCCAATGCCCCTGCACACGTAGGATCACCTAGAGCACGTGGCACAGGACTGCACCCAAGCGGGTTTTGAAGATCTCGAGAGAGGGAAATTCCACAACCTCTCTGAGCAACCTGTTCCAGGGCTTTGTCACCCTCACAGTTAAGAAATTTTTCCTTAAGTTCCTGTGGAACTTTTGGTGTTAATCATACCAATAACAAACAAATGCATAGAACAAACTAGCTTCTTTTCCTAAAATCCATGTTTTTCTCATATGGAAGAATTATGTATTAAAGAATGTGCATATGAGAAAGAGATTTCATGGGTGTATATAGTGTGACTGTCTGCATTTCATATTTGTCAAATGTACAAATGAGATTTCCTAGCTGTGTGTATTAGTGATGACAATAAAATATTTGTATCTTCCAAGTACAAAATCAGTCCCTACAGTGCGCTTACCTTTCCTATCATATTTTAGTTATTGGCTGTTCAAATTGTTATAACAAGGAAAATATTTGAAGATTTATCACAGTAATTAAATCTGAACGAAGACAAATATATGATTGGTAGAATTTTGTTTCAGGTAAGTGAGCAGTAGATATGGAGCCCCTAGAGCAGAAAAGAAGCAATTGCATTGCTAGTTGATAAATAGGCAGATATGGAGCCCCTAGAGCAGAAAAGAAGCAATTGCATTGCTAGTTGATAAATAGACAATATCTGTTTGCTCTATATGGGTGCATTACAAAGCCACAAATAAATTACCTTCATTAAATATTTTCTTGGAGGATTAATGAGCAGTGATAACAAGCTACAGCAGCACAAAGAAATGCACCAAAATTATTTGTATGTTTGTGGTGGGAGGATGGAAGCACAACCGGTTGTTATAATTCATCTTAGCTAAAAAGAAGTCTTCTCCGCTGCCCTCCTATCCTGAATGTGCAGTTCACTTCATCATTAGACACTACAGTGTATTGTACTCTTACATTCTGTGACTGGTATAGAGAATACTTGAATAGCAAGTCTAGCAATGAAGTTTAAAACTAGATTTGAGATAAAAAAGGTTTTGTATTTTCAGCAAGGGGATTTTACACATATATATTTTCTCAATGACTTATTTTGTTTAAAGTGAATATTTCTGAGCAGCAAAGCAATGCCAGCAGGTTAATTATGTGGTTTATGTCTATGCATAGTAAATTCACTTCCTAATATTGAGGGAACTTTTTACTGCTTTTCTATAATAAAAAAAATGGAGAGCAGAAATAAAGAACAACTTCTGCAGAACTGCTAAAACTCCCAAATCATTTCAGATTTGGCTGTCATGAGGAATCAGGTCTGTTTATTCATCAGGTACTGCCATCTTGTGGAACTGAAATAATCAGAGAAAACCCTAAACAGAGAGTAAGAGAAATATATTTTCCTGACTGGATCCAAGAGGTTATAGACTAGTATATCTCTCACTGTCTCACAAAAAGCGGACACAAAATAGGCTTCTTTCTGGTGCAAATACCATAAGTCAGCAAAAAATGCAATTGTGGGATGTGTTCGTACATTCTGTCCTTAAAGAATGAAAGATTATTATTTAATAGTTTTTATGGACTATGCATTTAAGTTCTAGATGGCCTTAAGGAGTTTATATGGCGACTTTCTTGTTACAACTGCATATGCCACCTTAAGTACTACTTAGCTGGCAGAACAAATGAAAAGGCTATCTTATATTTAAATGTTAAGAAGATAAAACAAGCAATTTATTCAGAGACAAACATTGAAGAAAATCTGAAAAACATTCAGACATTAGCAAGCATAGGCTGAATGCTTGGTGATATCTGAATGTCTCCACTACAACTCCTTGTATTAATATCTTTATCTATGGGGTTATGAACCACAACGGCACTAAGACCTTCACATCACCATAGTAACATCTTCTCTGTCAGAAAGATACATCCAAATACCTAATAAAATTGCTGATATGTTAGTATTCCAGCTTTATCCATTATGGGAAATATGTCAAATTGTGACAATTTAGGAATTAGGACAGTTTAGTGTTGTGAGGTGCAGAAAATGACCTACTAAAATCATTTAAGAAATAATAGTAAACAAAATTTCTATCCTTAAATTCATCTTGTCAGGAGATTGATTCTCACTAATTTATTGAGTGACCCAGATTTTCATCCATGGAGGACACTAAAAAGTCCTTAATAAAACATAGAAACAAGTGAGGCATTTGGAAGGCTTTCCAAAATGACCTTCAGAAAACAGACACAAAGCTTTTGGGAGAGATTTTCTGGTGAATATGACTAGTCATTCACAAAAAGAAATGCCAGCTTTGCTGTCAGCAAAATGACACCAAAACTTTGTGTATAAGCAAACTTAACATATTACATTTAGCAGAAATCACCTACCACAGGAGAATGCCAATTTACAACTGCCTGTATAATTCATATTTTTTCTGCCTTATAACTCCTATTTCTGGGTGTCTTTATGAGTAACATCTACATAAAGGTTTGTTTTCTTCGGGCAGTCAACTGTAATTTCCAGAAAGGGCTCTGCATCATGTTTGTGATTTTGGCATAGGTGTCATACTAAAAATAGATAAAAATAAGAATAAAAAATAAGCTATGTATATATTCTTTAAAAATACTCTGAACCTCTGTTTTACAGTATTCGCAGTTTTCTATTTTCACCAAAACGTTTCTTCCTATTGAAAGCAAGGTGAGTACAGTATGGAGAAGCCATTTGCTCAGTCATATTTAACAACTTCTCATTCCTAGAGTCACTATTTCCATATTTTACAATTGTAGGCGTAGTTTGGCAATTTAAATTTTGGAAGCAATGACTTTTAGCTTCAAAATCTATTCAGATTCAGTGCTATTTGCCTCTTAGTCTTGAGATTCAACTCTGGAACTTTAACAGATATCAAGAAGTTAACGCATTGACTGCTGTGTTCTCTGTTTAATCTACTGATGCTGTATTTAAAATCTTTTAACGTAATCCAGGAAACATGAGCTTGAAGCTCACTAGCAACTGTAGATACCTGTGTACAAATGGGCCTAGTGAAAGTGTCTTTCATTTGATCTTAGAGATCTTGGCTTAAATTTCAAAAAATCAAAAATGTCACATTATACCATTTTGTAAGAGAGCGACTGTAGAGAACATTTCAATGTAAGGCCTCTCTCTTGCATCCTATGCTTTCTCGTATGCTGGTCTGGTGAAACGTTTATATTATATTGATTCTCTCTGTATTAGCTATTCCTTTAGACTCCCTTGTAATCACTACGGTTTTCACTTATGCATGATATTTTCAGGGGAAAAAAAAAAGAAGAAAAAAAAAGTTAAAAAAGTGTGTTGTAGCTGACCAACCATCGTAAGGTATCATATGATTTAAGAACCCTAAATTTTAATTTTGCTGGCATGCAAGGTGGGAAAAGTCAGAGTACTAGAACATGAAAACCAGATAATGTTATCTCCTCTGCCAAGGCTGCAAATTTAGAAATCTGAGAGATTAGTACAATGGATCAGTGTCAAGTACACCTATTTTCCCATCATTGCAGTGGTTCCCTTAACACACTTTTGTAAAATCACTTCTGCAATATCATTCATCTATTTCTGTCAGCTAAAAACTGTTGGGTCCCCAAATCCCAGGCCAACTGTGGTTGTTTTGCAAAGCATGCAGTGGAATTTCAAAGTTTCCATTAGACCAGTATATTTCCGTGATGCCTATGTGTACTATATGGGCATATCATTCAAAATTATATTTTAGAGTCTAGTGAATTATTGAAATAAATCCAAGAACTTCATAAAGCCCAGTAGAGTCTTTTCACCAGCAAATAAATGTTTACAAATTTCTGATCAGTTCAAATGAGAATTCAGGTGCTTCTAAAACCCCATCCAGTGTCTGAAAGTGTATTCAAAAGTTTTATTATTATGAATAAAAATATATAAATATAAATGTAAATGTAAATATAAATATAAATGTAAATGTACATATAAATATAAATATAAATAAATATAAAAAATATAAATAATTTCTTCATTGTTAATGGACCAACACTGTTCAGGAAGTAACTTAGCATTTCCATTTGTATTTTGGAGTTTTAGCTCTTGGCTGAAACGCAGAAGCAGGAGGTATAGAAAAGTAAAAACATTAATTGCAGTTTGATAATATAAATAGTCTGAGTTTAGATAAAGATTTTACAGTCATTACATTACTTTTTTCTCACTACTCATTCATACATCACTGTATTTTTGACAGCAAAATTTTTTGGTAAGTCACATAATGGCGATATCCCTTCAGAGTCAGCACCAGCAAGACCAAGTATTCAATTTTCTTAAAGTCCCTAAAATTTATTGCCCGAAACACATATCAGTAGTTCTAATTAATAAATTAATAATTAATTGGGTGTTTTTAGGGTACTGATTGAGTAAATTCTGTTCTCCTTGAACTGTTAACAAACCCACAGTGATGGCTGCTTTATATTTGAACTACCTCTAAGCTAAAGCAATTAGAGAGACTGATTGCTTTCTATTTGAATCAGTAACAGGTGTCTTATTTAAAACCCATACATTTTGCTTGAACTTGTATGTTCATCATCATTTTGTATCATTTTATGCTGTTATGAATAATTTCTGCCAGATCAGAAATACATTGTAGCAAAATGTGACATTGAAATTTTCAGACAGAATTGTTTTGGACTAGTTAGTGTTTTGCCTGAAACATAACAGAAGAGGAAGGAAATTTTGAACATTGTGAGAGCAACTTGAGCTCTTTGTGAGCCCAAAATACCTTAGGGTCCTGTGATCACTCAAGGTTAGAATTAAATCTGGAAAAGGGACTTAAGCAAAAAACAATGTGTACAACAACTGTTTGGAAAAGTCTTCTTATACTGTCCATTAACTATGTTTATTCCTTTAATACAGCTTTTTTCACTAGTGCTACATTTTTCTTCAGCTGTTTTTTTTCAGAAACTAGATTGAGTCTCTTCAAATTAATCCAAATCATCCTCTTTTTTTCTCTATAGAGCTGCTTTCACTGTTGTTTGAGAAACTGGCCAACATGGTTTTCCATTCCTTTTTACCACCCTATGTCAGGGGTGGTATAAAACATAAGAATGGAAAGGACCAATTAATTGAAAAAAAAAAAAAAACATACCCGACAGAGGCATAATTTTTGTTGTTGTTGTTGTCGTTGTTGTTTTTTTGTTAATGTATTTCACACTTTTGGTACTATGAATAACCATTCCAGTCTGTCTCCTATCATTAGGATCAAATCACTCAGAAAATTCAAAAGTTTGAGGTGTTTCCTCTCACCCCTTTTATCTTTTTTTCCTCCAATTAACTTTTTGTCAAGAAGACATTGTTGGACTAATGAGAATAACTGTATGAGAGACAACTAGACATATATATGGGAGATGATTGTGATTTTCATATTGCTTCTGAAATTGATAATAGTCACTCAGCCAGTGTCTAAAAACTTGGCACTGACTATACTAGTGAAGCACGCTGGATCTTGGAGCAGTAGTAGGGATTTTACATGCCTGAATTAGCCTCAGATTTCTGATTTTCTGAGCTGAATCTTCCAAGATGATCACATGGGAAGATTACAGAAGCTGCCTAATAGCTAATATGTCAGTTTAAGGCATAAAGAATACTTTTTAAAGTGTGAAAAGCAAATGAAAACAGCGGAAAATAAGAATCCCATTAACTTTACTGATACTTCTAGTGTAGGGCCATTAATGCATGTAGATTTGTAATAAATCATGATATAATCCCATATCAAATAATAGAAAATTGTCTCTTTTTATACTTTTATACTTTTCAGAATGATTCACAGGATAAAAATAAGAACCAAGATACTGGTTTCAATTATAACTTAAAAAAACCCACTTTGATTAGCCTTTGATCTGCTCAGATTATGAGGCATGGCACTGGCTACCTTTAGTTTCAGGAATTATTCTTTCATCCCAGGGTTTTAAGCTGCATGATAGGCAGGCTTCTGAGATTCCGCAGTGAAGCAGATATAGTGCAGTCTATACAGTAATACTGCTATATACTATTTTATATTACTGTATAGACTGTACTATATGGATTGAACAACTAGAATGTGCTGATTAAAAAAAAAATAGATGTTCAGAATAAAACTGTTTACCCACACACAGAAAAAGCTCATTGCCAGCTCTATAGCAAGTACCACATTCACTGAAAAGTTGAGCAAAAATGGACATAAGTGATTTGTATATTATTTCTGGCTTAACTAAGATAAGAATAAGAAGGAGGGAAATATATAAGATTTTGGGAATTATTTCTGGGTCTGACAAGTAATTTAAGTAATTTCCATCTCCTATGCTATCTCCAAAATCCCAAGGAAGGAAAGAGTCCTCTTCTTATTTTCTCTTGCAAACAAATAAAAAGTTTTATAGAGATTTTGATTTTTTTTTGATTATTTAAATCAATTTACTGAAAACATCGAGTGTATCCATTAAAAAGACATAGCATTTTTTCCATAATTGCTTTCTTTTATTTTCTGTTTTCTTTCAGAAATCATCTATAGCTGGGTATTTAATGAATTCCCATCTTTTGTGGCAGAAGATAGCAGACGTTTCATCTCTCAGGAGACAGGCAATCTCTACATCTCCAAGGTGCAAACATCTGATGTGGGCAGCTATATATGCTTGGTAAAAAACACAGTGACAAATGCCAGAGTTCTGAGCCCTCCTACACCTTTGACGCTGAGAAACGATGGTAAGGCATCATTTTGGGGTACCAAATAAAACAAAAATGCTAAGTCGAAAGTACTGGGTAACAGTTATTTTACAAACTTTGGCTAATTTAAGAACCACGATTTTATTGTTTGTAAATATATGAATGCATTTACTGCAGCAATCAGCAAAGGAGTGTCCATGGAGGCAGATGCTTTAAAAACATTTAACACTTAGGAGAATATTAGACCTTCAAAGTTTGAGATGTGATCTGACAGCTCCTGAAATGCTTTGTTTAGAACAGTTATTCCTTTTTGCTATTCTGATGTTTCAGCACCAATATAAAGAGAAGCAAATCTGCCTTCTCAGTATCGTTTAGCTCTATAGGGGTGAGCTCAGTTGCCCGAGCACAGGTAGCTAGTGGCTCTCAGGCATCTAAGACATCTGCAGGGCACATGAGAAGCTCTCAGGCATCTAAGACATCTGCAGGAGGTTGGTAAATATGACACAGGACATAAAGGAGACCTGTGCCCTTATAGGCCAGCAGCTTGGGGCCTGAAGGCATGCCCTCCAGCATCTCCAGTGACACAGGACACGTGTGGTTAGGCAATGGAATGGATTCCCTAATGCTTGTAACTTAACCCATCACTATACTAAAAACTTCTCACACTTCTACACTCTGATTCAACGTCCTGATTGAGCACTGCCTACAAACACCATGGTGATTTAATTACAGTGATAGATAATTAGCTACGTGCTTTTGAATTTCATCAGGGTTTGTATCTGCAACTTTTTTTTTTTTTTTGAAATATATACCTTATTTTTGAAAAGTGGCTTAGGAATTAGAGTTCCTGAATCATTTCCAAAAATCATTTCCAAACATCGTCCAATAATATACCCCACAGAGCAGTATAACTGGTGTGTATCAGATACTGTTAGAAGAGTTGCCAATAGAATCAACTGTGTATTGGCTATTTTGAAGACAGAAGATTTGTATTTATTTTAATATAATTTCCTGTATTTTCCTTTTTTTCTCATGATATGCCGTGTTTAAAGATATTTTCCAGCTCTTCAGAAATACATTTCATCAATCAACATATGTGAATTCATACTTTTATAAATCAGAGAGAGAGAGACTGGCTAAGGCTTTTGTCTTGCTCAGATTTTTTTCTAACACTTAGACTATCCCTGTGCTGTAGCATCTTTACAAAGACTGTACTTTAATAGAGATAACTTGGTTTAATAGATTAAATAAAAAATGTATTCACAGATTAGACAGGATTTAAGTTAATCTTTATTTCTGGTAACTAGATTGAAACTCTTCATGTCTGCACAGCATGAGTCCTCTGCAACAAAAAGCTGCATGTTTTACTGTGTAATTTCCTATTTTATTAATCATTGTTTAGTACCTATGCTAATTATTGAATTTTAGCTGTTTAGTTTTATTTAAAAGTTTTCAGGAAATAATTTTTCAATATTTCGTCCTTTGAGAATAAAAAAAAAAAATAGTTACTCTGTCTTTTTAATCAGCTAAAACTGTCAAGTGAATATAGAATTTTATAGTATCATATTTATTAGAAATATCTTACACTTCTGTTACTTTACAACATATTTTTTCATGCTCTTGCTTGGGTTCCCTGTGTATGCAGAAACTCAGCAGTTTACACATAATAGGCTAATAGTGTATAGGCAGACTTATTACAATATTAGAAATGTAGGAAGTAAATAAAGATAAAGGCAACAGTCTACAAGTCTGTGCTAAGAGCTGAAATCTGCAGATTTTCCTAAATGTCAAGTGTGTAGTATGTGGCCTCAGGCAAGTCGAAGCTTCATGGCTGGCTGTCAGACAACGGTGATGCTCCAGCCTTCTGAGCAGTGCTGGAATAAGGGGGGGACATTTGCACATAGATGAACTGGCTCCTGAACATTTTCCCAGTTCCTTTTTTACACATGCATGCTTTTCTACCAGGCATGCATGCCTTAATTTTTATCTATTGAGATTTTTGAAAAGCCCTTTTATTATTATGGAGTTCTTTGCTATTCACTAGTAAATTGCTTGCTTTCCTTGCTTGTCTGAGCAAGTTTCTCAGTGCAAATCCAGGCCTTTCCACCTAATCTTGCAGGCTTCATAAAGCTACTTGGAAAAGAAACATTAAGGAAAATTCTATGATTTAGTCTCCAGGACATTTACCTTCTCCACGGAATGCAATAATATGTGGCTTTTAAAACATACCTAGAAATGAAATAAAATAGCCAATTAATAATATTGCATTTTTTGTTTTTGTTACAAGTTTCTTCAGGTCATATTGCCTTGCTTAATGACAAATGTTAAAGGCTGGTGACAGAATTTTAAAAATATTTATAGATTATAGACTATAGCTGCTGAATAAAAGGTGCTTATTACAGTTAAAGAAAATAATAATTTGTAAAAGAGAGAGATGAGAGTACACTATCATAAGCACATGAAAAATTCATAATGGCTTTAGAACAGACATCTATGTACCTAAAAATTGATTTACTACTATGTGGATAGTGATTTTGAACATGGCTTACTTTTTGTTAAATATTTAGGTTATAAAATGAATTGAATCACTTCAAATCATTTTTCAAATATTCACTTAAGTCCCAAAATCATACTGGTTCCTGAGTTCTAGTGGTCAGCATACCAAATGGCATTTGTCGCACTCAGTCAGCACAATTATCAGAAACAATGAGAAAAGACTTTCAATTTTAAACAGCTTTTACAAATAGAACTATATAAAGGAATATATATATATGCAGTTTCATTCATTTGGCACATGTATACATTACTTCAGAAGTCTTCTACTTGCTATATTTATCATTTTCCCATGTTTGGAGGTTTTTTGGGGATATAAAACAGTACCTATTCTCAGGGGACTAGGTAGCTTGTGACATAAAGCTCCTGGAGAGAACATGGCACTGTTTTTATCTATGAGGAAGACACAGAGTAATATCAAGGCTTTCTGCCAAACTCCACAAGAATGTAGGAATTTCCTTGCCTTTTATTAATCTTTTATTTCTTTGGTGATGTGTCTCTAAGGGGATCTTAGCTTCTTGATATGAAGCAAATTAAATAAAAACATCAAGAAATCCTTCGATGGATTCTGAATAAAATGAATACCTCATTTGTTCAGATATCCCTGACAATCAGTCATTTCGTACAATTCAATTTCGCTTCAAGCTGGGTTGTAAAAACACTTTAAAATTCTATCTGAGGAGATAAAAATTTTTATCAGAAAAAAGAAAAGCATCATTTCATTAACTGCCTTTATTATGCATTAGAAACGTTGAGGAATTATTTAGTAACTGTTTACAAATAATTTTAAAAAATTGTTAAAATTGATCTTCCCAAGCATGGATGATGATTGGGTGGAGTAAAGTATCATGGCTAATAAAAACAACAGAAAGCCTCCACAAATTTAGGAAATAGAAACCTGGAGAGTATAAAACATTTGATGTACTATGGCAGTTGTTCCAAATCAACACATTTACATTCCAATTTCTTTTCTATCTTGCTTTTATTTTTCTTAAATGATGCAAGCATCAACATTATTACAGGAGAGAACTAAGATGTTCTTCATTTTATCCTTGTGTTGCAAGTGCCTAGTCCTTTTACTGCGGTGAAGTTTCCAGAAAATAGAAAACCTGTAGCATTTCAGGCACCAAAGGATACCTTCTTCTGTGCTGCATGAGAGTAAATCTAAACTAACTCGACTGAAGTCACTATATCTGACCAGATATGTTCTCATGAAACTGAATGCAGAACCAGGCCTCCATAGTTTTTCAATGTCATTACGGTTCTGTGAATTGAATTTTTTCTGACCTGGTTCTGTAGATCATGGTGAGACACTTCATGTGATGAATTGATTTTCTTTTTCTACTTGCATTACTGGTTTATCTGCTGATGCATTTGTTCATCAGGGACGAAATTCTAGAACACACAAACTGTGCCTGGATTGCAATAAGGTTGATAACACTTATCCAGCTGTGGTTTAATCCTGTCAGGTAGATACAGTATCTAACATTATGTTACATTAAGTTGCATCTATTAAAATTTCACATAAAAAAATATTGGTGATATTATAATTAATGACTTAACTAGGATTTACGCAAAGTAACAACAAAAATAATCTTTATAGCCGAAAATGTCTTCAGATTGTTAAGAATGGTCATATCTAACATTATATGCCTTACTACCCTGGGGTCTTCACATGTGACTGCTTGTTTTGCTATGATGGGATATGGCAGGGTTCAAATAAAAATGGCTTGTCATTTTGGTGATCTTGTCAACATAGTGAAATAATTTGATTTTGAACAGTAGGCTGTTAGCTTGGGGATAGGAGTGTAGTGAGTTTGTAACAAGAATGGTTTGTTTCTGCTGACTCAGTAATAATGGCTCTTGGAGGAGAAATGCTTAGTGTTAGTAAGACTTCTAGGAGGCAGGGACAATAAAATTGGTCATTGTCACTAACTGATTTTTCAGGCACATGTAAAGAGAAATCTCACTCCAAACTATAAATAGAAATTTTGGACTCTCATTTGAAGAACTAGAGAAAATACCACTACTCCTTTCATTGCTTATTCTGAGCTTACCTCATTGCCTCTGTGTCCTTAGCGACTGGCTCCAGTCTCCTTTACCTCAGTCATAGTGAACTTACACTTTGAAAATAAAGTGCTCTTAGTTGCACTGTTTTGGTTAAAAGAGCTAGAAAGCTTTTTTGAGTATGTATGACACCTTTATAAATAACTAAAATGTATTTCATGCCAGAAATCCCATTTCTCAAAAGGTGAGGGATACTTAGATGGACTTCAGAGAATAACTGCTGGAGCAGTGAAATGGGGTGGAAATATTAATTTTAAAGTGTAAAGAGTTATGCTGTATTTAAATATCAATTAAACAATTTGTTTTGTTTAAACATGTCCTTCTTTTACATTTATACCTTCATACTTAGAAATATATAAACATATTTGCCCTGAATTATAAAATATATAGGAGCTTATTCTTTGCTATGCTCTATTCAGTAAGATCTTTATTTGTTTTCCTCAGAAACTAGATTGCTAGGTTTCCTTTGATATTAGGAAACGTCTTAGCAATGGTTTCTTCCCACCCATTGCTATGTGATAGGATTTGCCCTTTGAGTAGCCTATGAAAAAATCTCTGGTAATTTAGCTGTTCAGAACATTGCAGAACAGAATTTCACATGGGCATTTTTAGGGCTTTTCAAGGGATAAATGTATTGCTCGAATTTGTCAAAGAGATCTCTAAGTAAGTGAAAAGAATATTATCATAAAGCAGATAATTTTCATACAGCAAACATTCTTAAAGTAAATATTTAGAGACTTGCAGAGGCTGATGGCCCCATCATGTACAATAAGACTAATGTCAATAAATTCTACTCAGGGCACTGAAAATTTTCTTCTATAATCAAGAAGTAATGGTGGGTATCATCATTACATTTGAATCAATTTGCCTTGAAGGTTCTGTATTCGGGACTTATTCCTTCAAATAAATGTTTATAATAATTGAGACTGCAGGTCCTCGAGAAAAATATTAATTCAACAAAATATTCATTTGTCACAAAAAGACCTGGATGCACAAACCTATTTTGCCACACAGATTATTGATAGGACATCATGCAAGAAATCATACCGGAATGTCACTACCATGGTTCTTTTGTCAAAATCTTCTTATTTTTGAATTAGTATTCATACAAGAGACCATAATTCCATTGAGATAAGAAGCACATTTTCTGACCAGCGAAGTTATGAAAATGTTATTACACCTGGGAACAAGCCATTACTACTCAAAGTGATTCCCAGAAATTGACAGACACTTTCAAACTTAAAAGAATTGTCAAGAATCTTATGATCTATCCAAGTGATAAAAGATTCAGTTTAACATTCCTACATTCTCTAATCAGTATTAGGGACTTCACCCAAAGTTCTCAGATAAGTTTCTAATAACACAGTTTGTCTCATTTGCTAATAAAATATTGTCAAGCATAGATCTGCAGTTATTTTTTTTCCAGAATGCATAGTATAGCAAATCTTTTGGTTTTATTTGCTCCCTAGCATTGTAGTGATGTTTAGGCAGGAATTTTATGTTCTTTTCTAGCTAGTGCTTTAACATTTTACCAGCCCTTTGTACGAGAATATCCCCTCTAACATATTCAACTCAGAATAAGTTTATGACCTGAGTTAACGAGCTATTATTTAAACAGTTTAAAACAAACCAAGATCATTCCAGCTGAGGTGATTTAAGGAATCATTATGAAAAACTATTCCCTGAGATATTCAAGAGGGCAGCTACTATCTGAAAGACTAACAGAAATACATTAGCCTCCACAGCACACACAGCTGGAGCGAGAAGACCTGTACAGAAGATCTGTATGGATAAGGAAAGATCCTGTCTGTTTTGTAGTAAAGATTTCTCAGTAGCTTCTTTATTCTCATGTGCAGACAAAAAAAAAAAAAAAAAGTATTCTTGTGTGGATAGAGGCCCAACACTTTCACACTCTTCATTTGAGAAGGCAGAGGGAAGAGGCAGAGCAATCCTGCTCAGAGTGGCCATGACAGATATTCCTCCTGTACCTCGTTCCATTGTGCTTCTCTACAGAAAAGATGGACAACCAGACAGGAGTCTGGCTACTTTATTCCATCCTCCAAGTGAGGAGGCCCAGAGGGGATAATCTAAATGGTTTTAGCTGTAGTTATGTCTGTAAATGTTTGCAATTCTATTACATCTGTTTCTGTAGTATTTGAGCACCTCATAGTCAGTGTTGATCACATTATTGTGATTTAATGAATTGTGTTATCTCTATGCCATGAAGGAAAACTAAAAGGCAGACAACAGTGAAGGTTTGTAGGATGCTTTAAGCTGCAGAGATTTGAACCCAAGTCACAGATCTGCAACCAGCTCAGTGAAACATCTTGTTAAAAGAAACCATTTATTAAAATTAAACTTTTTTTTTCTTCAATTTTCCTCTCAGGAGTCAGAGAATATGTTACAATTGTTCTGTGATAATTTCATAATTGTAAAAACATATCTGAAGGAGAGAATAGGGAATTATCTCTTCTGTAAATATCATGCTCCATTTCTGCCTGTGTGTGACTAAAAAAATGTTAATTTTAGCAAGGTCAAGATGTGCTTAGTCCTGGGAAATGATTAGTCATCTGCAATGGCCCCCTTTTCAGTAATGAGAGATAAAATAGAAGTGTCATTAGTGAGTCTTCTCAGTGTAAATTTACCTGGCAAGGATGGGCAGTATATTTACAATAAGTATACATATATATGTATACACACACACATATATACACATATAGAGACACTAATGCAAAACAAAATAATACTTTAATGCAAAAATACAGAAAACTCATTCTGATACACAGCAGTGGAGTAGAATGACAGAAATCAGGAAATGTTATATAGGATAAGTTGTCTCAGAATAATGGTCAGGGACAAGATTTACCTAAACAAAAATGAAAAGAGTTCTTTAACCCTTTTTTTTATAAGCCATTAAGCTTTTGTGATTTTATAAAATAGTTTCATTCTTACATCTGAATCTTGCTAAAATGGGCAAGAAGGTGTAACTTATGAACTTGGGAGGTTTGCAATCTAATTGATTAATCTAAGGAAGATTGAATCATTGGGCTGTCTCTTTAACGGATGGAGGTAGACGGTTGTGGAGACGAAGCTGTTTACATGGAAAGATGGGATATAGAAGCACGAGTGCTCCAACCATGTGATCTCTCTGATTTGGTAGCCATTTCAAAATATTATATTATGTGTTTGTTCTGTGGCAAATAATTTCATATTTCATGTTTAATAAATAGAAATAAAAATAACTAAAGGAATTATTTATAACTTTAACCAAATATCTGAAAGAGAGTCATGTGTATAAGTTTGAGAGAGATTGATTTTAATGCACCTAGCACAAGGCCTAGGTATTTCTTAAAAATTCAGGTTTCTTTTATCACTTGATACAAATTAATAAAATTATTATGGTCATTTTGCTGTTACTGACTCACAGCGACCAAAACAGAAACTGGGAAAGACAAAGAGACTGGAGGTAAAGTTATCATGGCAAAGCAATTATAGTAAGAATCATGAAGTCAGGACCTTGGTAATTCACTTAGATAATAAATAATAAAGACCAAAAATGTCCTTTTGGTATGATAGACTATCATTTCCTAATTTCTCTCACAAGGAACATTGGTGTTGTAGAGAAACCAAACAATCCTTACTAATTTTTCTGCGTCTTTTCACCAGTAGCCTCAGGTACTTGCTAATATAACAATAACTCAGAAGAAGAGGACATGGTGCAAACTATTAGCAGATGAGCTTTTCATTTGCAATATAAAATGATGACTTGATTTGCAAGGAGCATTTGATATTTCCACAGATCATATCTACTAATGGGAGTTAATGTGAGGTAAAAACAAAAGATTTGATAGATACTTTGTCTTTTGTTCATAAGCACTCTACATTTTGAGAGGCAAGAATAATTTATATTTTGAGATGTATTTTTCAAGGTTAAAAGAACATGTGTTTGATAGTATATGACCATTCAAAAAATCATTTTCCAGTACAAAAAACCATATGCTAAGGTATAAAAAACTTTTAAGCTCATCAAATCACTAGACCTTTCAGACAATTTGCACAGTCAGAATATGAGATTTGAAAGGAACACCTAAGGAAGAAAAGGCTGCATCATAAAAACTAAATGAATTATTATAAACAGGGTTTCCACAAGACAAAAGTTCACATAATTGCACTTCCAATAGAAGAAATTTTAGAGTAAATACTGATGTTATAAATACTTAAAATTCATACTAAGGCCAAATTCACAGAGCAGTTCTAGAGGAACGCGGATATGGACCATATCCCTTATCCTGACCTCAGCCCTAGAGGAATAGCAGGTAGAAACAGAATGCCTTAAAAAAAAGAAAAAAAAAGAGAAAAAAATAGAAGTATCCAAGGAGCCAGAGCCACATACCAGTAAATCTAACTTCTGTGTCAAGCATTTTGGTAGAAAATATAAAGAATTTTTATGTATATTTTTCACATAACCATATAGTAGTCTCACCTTATAATCATATCTTATTAAAATGGCTTTTACAGAGAGGAATCGTGTCTCCATCTGTGTACAACTTTGCTGAAGAGTCAGAGCAAATATGAGTAAGGACAGTCAAGGTTGCACAGTGTATTCTAATTTCAAAAATCTCTAGAGAAGGTCATTCATCAAAGCTGCAAAGAAATTAAATTCTCAAAGGGGATGAAGGGCAATTCTATTCTGAATAAACAATGCCTACAAAATTCAACCTTTTATAAACTTACGTGATCAGTTGTTTGAAGGGAGGGACATTATCACTGAAGAAACAGAAAACATGTAGGATATCATCAGTCAACATATAAACGATCCAGAGAGAAAGTGAACATTGTACTAGTGGAGCTTGTTGATACTTTTTTTTTTTCATGACAGTTTCACCATGAAGAGCTGCAAAAGGATGTCACAATATTAGAGTGGATTGTAATTAATAATGATATTAAGTACCAAGTTTTTTAGCTAAACCTAAAAATATTATTTGGTGCTAGCAATCAGTAAAGAGACCATGACACCATTACTGCTCATTGACCAGCAGTCAAAAAGTTGAGTGGATTGTGAGATAAGTAGTAGAGAAAAAAGACACAAACAAACAAACTAAATCTGTGATAGAAAGATCATAACTTCAATATTGCCATGTTGTTTTCATCTTCTCATCTCAAAATGGCATAGTAGAATGTGAAACGATACAACAGAGGAAAAAAAAGTGATCTTGAGTTTATTAAATTTCTGAGTGAAGAAGAATTAACAGTCTATGATTTTTTCGGTCTGTGAAAGACACAACCAAAAGGGGATATGGCAGGTGTTTTACAAAATGATGGTTGATTCAACTGGGATGAATCAGAAACTTATATTCATTATCATAAAAAAAAAAGAAAGAAAGAAACTAATAAAGGAATTCAGGTAGAAGTTATAAAATAAAAGAAACACTTTTTTTTTCCAAGGTGCTTAAATTATGTAATTTGACACAATATGAACCAGTGTGGACATTTTTACTGTTGATTAGACTAGGAATGTCTCTAATCATATAGGATAGAAAAAAATGTAATTAGGTAGAGTTCAGTTGACACCCAGGCCATTTTTGCATCATCAGAACATAACAGAAAATCTCCTTCTTTTACTAAAAAAATACTTTTCAATCTTTGATGATAGAACTGGTCTAGACTTTTGTTTTGCTTTTCACACAAGGGACAGTATTTCTCCAGAGTCTCATAAAACAGTCAAAACATTGGTGTAGTCACGATTTTGAGGAAAAATGGGTCACTCTTGCTAATATCTATAATATTTGCCCAAGTTTTTCTTTTAAAAAGCAATCTAGTGCTACTCCTAAAGCAACATTATTTACAGAATTACAATGTCTGGATTGGAAGCATTTTATGCTCCTTTTGTTGTTATTTGATTGATCCATCAGGCACATTTAGATTTTCTAACTTGTGCTCCTAAAGTGCTTAAAGGAAGTGCTTAAGTGAATGCTTAAGTGAATATACCTCATTCAAACATGAATTTGCATTCTCATCTGGAAGGATTATTTTTTTTTTCTGAAAGAAGGGAAAGCATATCAAGAAAGGGCAAGTAGGATGACGGGGGTACCTGCAATAGGGGCATTTCTCCGGAGGTCACAGGTTTGTCCTGATGCTGTCTGAATCTTTTTGTTTCTTTTTTTTTCCATTTAACTTTATCAAAAAATATATCTTTTACTGTGAAAAGAAAAAGCAAATCTGGTAGTAAATGATAAAACATAGGAAACCTATGTTTCTTCCAAAGTGGATGACTGCTTTAACTAGATAGTTATTTACCAGTCAAATATAATTCTTGCTCATTTTCCCTGATAATTCTCTTCTGATTTGAGGAATCATCCCAAAGAAAGTTTTACAGCAGCAGTTTTTTCAAGGGAAGGAACTGAAGTGTTTTTTTTTTTTTTTTTTTTTAAACTATCATTTCCAGCAAAAGTGCTTCCTCAGCCCCCGGCTTTATAACACCCCAATCCAATTTTGCACTGGCAGAGGTGACAGCAGATCTGAGCCTTGGCCAAAGAGAACTTCCTTCCAGACATCAGGCACAGGAGCTGGCAGGATGGCCCAGAAACACCTGGGCTGCTGTGACAGAGAGTGAGAACTCCCAAGTCTGTGAAGGAACAGGAGAACATGGTTTACAATTTGAACAAAATATATATATATATATTTTTTTTTTCCTGAAGATCCCTATCAACTAGTCTTCTCTGACTTTCACATATTATATTTCTTTGCTTTCGTAATCCTTATTTTGGTTCTTTCCTTTTTTTTTTTTTTTTTCCCTTACCTGAGATGTTGGGGTTTTTTTTTCTTTTTTACTATTGTTCTTATCTTTTTGCACTGAAATTCTTTGGAGCCTTTTGTTTAATATTGAGGATTTAGACTGGATTGATCTTGCTGCTACTATGTGTTTGTTATGTCCATAAATAACATTTTATTCAATTCTTCTCATCCAAAAATCTTAATAATTCTTACTTAGTTTAATATAGCTTTTAATACCCAAGAATCGCCTACCCCAAAAGTCCATCTTCTGTGTGACTGAACAAAGTTTTTTGGAGTCATGTTTGCCTCCTGTCATTCTGACTATGACATTTCCTTTATTAAGTCACATCAGATACAAACTTCTCACTAATTATTCACTAATTATTTCTCATTTCCTAAACTCTTGAAGTTCTCCAAGGCTGTCAGTCACCCCACAGCAAATGCCACATTACTCTGCTCATGTCTATTCTTGTTTTTGACATCATTGAATGGTTTTATATTGCATTTAATAGTACTGAGCATTTTGTCGTGATTAATTAATGATATTCCAAATTAAAAAGGCCACTGGAACTAAAATAACTGAACTCTACATGCGCATGTCTCTATGTCCATGTCTGTGCCTGGGTATGCAAATACCTTTGCAAAATTTGAGTCTTTCTTGCTGATTCTGGAAGATCCTCAACAGCACACAACAGGATATGGTGATTTATTTGTCACAACTGTCACTGCACCGTTAAACAAAGTTCAGGTGTATGAAAAATCTCATCCTTCAAAAATTGATTGCCTACTTTAATCTTTCAAACCATAAATATTAACCTGTGGTTGCAAAAATAAATCCTTCTCTTAAGTAATTTTGCTGTTGTGCTGCTGGTAACCCTAAAGAGTGTTTTAGAATATGTATAGGACTTAAGCAGAGCATGCTGCATTAAATGAAGCTATTTTTATCAATTCCAGCTTTGCTGCTGTGTAAGTTCAGAAAGCAAGCTGCGAGGTTTCTCTGCAATAATAGCAGCATATGGAAAACTGGTGATATTTCATATAACAGTTCTTTATTTTCCAGGTGTGATGGGGGA
>NW_010586480.1:85551-126347 GCF_000705375.1 Tinamus guttatus
TAGAATGGAGTGTTTTGCACTTGGCAAGTAAGTACAGTTTCTTTCATAATCAGACAGCATTGTTCATTAAGATGTGACATGCCTAACTTGGGGGTTCATTATTTTGCTGGATTCCATTTTAACAGGCAGTCCTTCCTGCATGGACAAAGTAACCATTTGACTAAGCAGCTAATTATGAAATCCCTACCCAGCCATTTCCATGGATAGTAATTCATAAATAAATACAAAATAAAATACTTTTTGTCAGAATGAAAAGTAGCAGTTCTTACAAACAACAAAAAAGGTTATTTTTAAAAGAAGTCTTCTGTTCGTCAGACTCTCCTATTTATTTTATTCACTGTTAGTACAAATCAGTAAATTCCACTTTTTTTCTGCCACATTATCTTATTTAACAAAAGTAATAGCTCTTTTTTTTTCTTAATGCATAGTTAATGCATGAGAAGAACTGAAAAAAAAAAAGTTCTATAGTGTCTTAGTATACCTTGTGGCAATATCAATTGCCTAATTTCTATCTATCTGACCTATTAGCACTCCTGAACAATAGGATTTTAAAATTCATGTCTAGAGGAGCGGTAGTAAGTACAGGGACAGAAAGCTTTTAGAAGTGCTTCTTTATAGTTTCATACAGCTCAAATGAGGAGTGAAATAACCCTTAGATGCTTTGCAGATTACTGAATACATGAGGAAACTGATAACATTATGCAAGGATGTTGTTGTGACAGTTAATATCACCCCCGTTGCCAAAATAAGTGTGACAAAGATGGAACACAGTCAGACAGATATGAATAGCAATGTCAATGATTCAAGTAAATTATTTTTGTTTTTGTATATGTAAGTTGCTAAAAAACAGATGTTCCACTTGTAACGTCACTAGATATATAAAAAATAGAAAAGGTACATTTTTTAATATATTTATACCACAAAATTTGGTGCAGGTATGTGTGTGGACAAGCACATTCATGTGCAAGAAATCTCACTGTACGGGATATAAAAATTCAGATCCTTTTCCTAGTTTCTTTTAGCCATAGTTTTCCTTCCATTCATGCTGCTGAATAAAATGTATCATCCTGTTTATTTTTCTTGTTCATAGACTATCCAAGCACATACAGTATCCTTACATTCTGGCCTGGATTAAACAATAGTAGAGAATTTGTCTTTGTGTCTCTTGCAGTAGAATTTTACACTTCAGTTAGTCTAGGGCCAGGTTAGGAGTACATTATCCTCATACCAACTTTTCCTACTTGTTTATCAAGGCAGGAATGAAACACGAAAGGAGAATTTAAAAGAAAAGTATTTCGCTTACCTGAGGTTTACCACTCCAGATTGTTATTCAAATCTGGTTTTCCAAAACAACATTCCAAAACCTGTCTTGATGGCCTGAGAGATACTTTGTTTCAGGCTTGGGGAATTTTTCACCCCATTTTTGTGGGCATTTTGACCTCCACATGTCACTGGATTCAGCAATCTCCCTTAGCAATTCCTATTTACTGGCTGGACAAAATATGTCTACATCTTTTATTGCCCTTGTTGTCTGTTTCTCCTGACATCTGCAATTGTCCAGAAACCATCAATGAACAGAAGACCAATAGAGAATATTCATAACTAATTTCAGATGAATGCTGACAATGTTTTCTGATTTTATCCATTTAGGACCAGTGAAGTTCTAGGGGAGACAGGGCACTGTCTAATCAATCCAACCAAAGTGTTGAGAACTGGAGACCATAGACCCTGTGGTGGGAGCAACGAGGGCAATGCATTTTTCAGATTCATTCCCCAATTCAATGTAAACAGCTGTTTGGAAGGCAAGAATGAGGCACAAAATTCTACATGGTAAAATATAAGCCTTATGTTTTGTATAGCTAAGATAAGGAAAGAGGTACATGAGACGGGAGAGAAAAGCAGCAACTAGAGAGATCCCGAGAAATGCTGAAAAATATGAGGAAAGAGAAGGTGGTAGATCCAGGCTCTCTTCTGTCAGAAACCCTAGCTACTTTTATGATGGGTCAATAGTTGGCAATGAGGTCCTTTCAGTCTCTTGGCAATGGCTGAAACAGTAACCAGCATATTATATTTTTTCTTCATTTTTCTGGAATTTAATTGTGACTACTGACACATACCAAGTAAGTCAGCTATCATTTTCCCAGTGAGGAGGAGGCATGCCAAGCATCATCTTTCACATCAATCTCTGACAGGCAGCAAAAGCAGTTACAAATACTTCCTATCATCAACACCTTGAGGTTTACTAAACCCTCTTAAAAAGTCAGTCAGCATTCAAACAGCCACATGAGAAAGACTAAGTTTAACAGCAAAGGCTTCAATTAACTTATTTCTAGGTTCATATTTGATGTCAATTTCTAACAAACAAAAAACAACAGCAAACAAAAACAATTCACCAGGACTATCAAGAATTTTTAGGGTCATCTAATAAATTGACCCCATTTGCTGATGGGCAACTATTTTTACCATAGATGTTCCTTATCTTCTTTTCACAGTCATTAATGCAAAATCAAATCAGCTGTGTTGAAATTACCTTCTGCAATTGCAACCTAAGATGGTAATAATTACATGAATGACATTTCAGGCCTCATTTGAAACACAGAGGCTGATGTGCTAGGTAGAAATGCAAGAGATTTCAAATTCTTTTTCATTTCTGCTCCTATCTCTTAATCCTGATACTTTTTACAGATCTTTTCTTGTTATACTAGATTTGGTGAACATCTCAAAACTGCATCTGCAATTAATTCAGTCTTTATCTAGCATTTTGGGTTTTTTTTTTGCATTCATAGTGAATAAAACATGAATTTTTACAGTCCCTGACACAGCCACTACACTATCCCCTATCACTGTGGGAATGACAGTTTCCACAGAGATTTCCAGTGGTTGGCATTTGGTAAACACCCCAGAAAAAGCCTTATCTTTAGTTACAGATTAATGATTTATTGATAGTGCTTATTTAGAACTGCCTGTCACTATGTCCTTTGGAGTTAAAACTGAATAAATTGGAGCTGAGCACCTTAAAATCACGTCTCAATTTCCTGACAAACAGAAATCTCCTGAAAAGTAGTTTATTCTGACCCAAACAGTATACAGCTGGACCAGATAAAACTGGAAATAATATATTACTGATGCCACTTATAAATAGACTTCATTGATACTAAAGAATTTAAAATATTACAGAAGTGAAATGCCTCAAAATGACATTATTTGTATTTGATAATGCTACTCAGAATGAGCAACGATCTTTGGCTATGAAATCACCACATAGGTCAATTGTTGAGATAGAGCAGAAGATGTGACAGGCAGACAGAGAAGCCAGAAATAAAATTTACTGCAATAAATATATATCAGTTGGTACTTTGCAATTAGAGATCTTCTATGATTTGTAGTATGTATTTATTGAGGCCTACTTTTACTGAAAGGTTGTTTTTATTGCCATATTCCCACAACAACTTTGTGTTTTGATTCTCTCTGCATTTCATACATATCTGCGTATGCAGCACACAACTGTATTTTCTGCCACCCATATCATCATGTCATTTCAATTAGGAGCACTTAAAACTTTCATATGTTTTCTAATATGCCAGAAGATTTTTTTTTCAAAAGGAAAAAAAAAAGTCGAAAAGGCTTTCAAAATCTGTCCAAAATTTGCTCTAAACCTATAAATATCTCTATATTTATAAAATTGAAAAGAGTCTTATTTGAATACTACTGAATGTAAAAATTCAATACATTTGCATCTTTTCTGTTTTCTAACCACTAGAGCGTTAATGTTTTCTTTCAGTTAACACAATTTTCACTGCTCGTATCAGGTATCTGTTGTTACTTTAAAACACAAGCTCTTTTTTGACAAACAAGTTAATGAAATTATTGCTAATCAGGTAGTTGTTTCCTGCTTCTCTAACAAGTCCATCACTCTAATATCATTTTTTATATAAATCAGCAAATCAAATCATGACCTTACTCTATGTTTAGGTTACAGTAAAGAAGCCATGACTTTCCCAGCTGACATACTTGCATGGATGACAGCAGTCAGGACATTTCATGCTCCCTTAATGCAATTTCTCTAGCAATGCATGCTTAAGGTGCATTTTCTCTCAAATAATGCTGAAATTGTTTGCAAGAGCATCTCAGAGTAACTGTTTTCTTTTTTTTTTCCATGTACCTTTGCAAAGAAAAGAATTCCATTGGCTTCATTTTACTCCCTATTAAAAATATGACAGTGATGGTGCGAATAGACAAAATGAATTTAATCTCTGTCCCCACATATTCAGTAATGAAGTACTCAGAAAAAGTTCTCAAAAGAAGAACTCAGACAGAGCATTCTTAACATTTCCTGACTTTGGAAGTATATTTATCTAATAAGTGCCTTTAATACTATGATTTTAACATAGAACTTAAAAGCAGATATAGATGGGAATGAGTGTTTTTATAGAGCTCAAAATGAACAAGTTTTCACTCACGTTCAAACAGTGACAATGGAGTGTTTGTCCAAGCTGGCATGAAATGCTGTAAATTATGGCCCTCTTGAGTGAGCAGAGACTATTGCCTCCAGGGGAAAGAAGCACAAGAAAAAGGAAAAATGCCAGTAATATATTACTCTTTTTTTCTCTCTTTTCCCTTGTCTTCCTTTGTTTTCCCTTGTCTTTCCTTGCCTTGCCTTGTCTTGCTTTACCTTGCTTTTGCCTTGCCTTCCCTTTTCACATAGCTTTCGTTTGGTTTCCATTTTTGCATTAATACAAGCCTTCTAGAGTCACTGTTTTGCACAGGTTTTTTAATGTAGAATTGTGTGTAGTGCACTCACCTGCTATCATCCCCTCATACTTCAACCTTTCTCTGACTGCATTTTTTGGCCGTGGATCACACCATGCAGTAATTTCTGTTTTATTCTCAATATAAACCTCATATTTCATTGCTTTGTCCAGACAGAAATATATACATTATATATATATATGTGTTATGATCATGCCAACAGTCAGTTCTGAGTAGGTAATTACATTTTATTTATCATCTAAACAAATTAGAGGATGTGGGCTACAGTTTAGGTCACCAAACCTTGTCAATCTGAGTACCAAGTTAAGACTGGCATATTTGGCTTTTAAAATAGGGTCTTGGGACCCTGTAGCAAATCTAAAGTATTGATTTGCCGAAAAAAAATATAGCTTTCTGCATCCTTTTTCCACTATAGTGTTTTTTTTTAATCCACACAGATCAGCAGATAAATTTTAATCAAAAGAATCAATAGACAACAGTGATGACAATGAATTTTTCTTATATTCCATGTGCTTGTGCTTTCTGAATTTTGGAAAGATTGTTTTATGCTAGTGCTATTTTTGTATAATAGAAACATTTATACAATGTATCAATATTCTTTATAAATGCTGGCTTAGGTCACTTTAGTAATGTCAAATCCATATTTTCATTGTGAAGTATTCTTACTTAAAGATAAGAATAAAATAGAGATATTGACTTCTTTTTATTACTGAGTTATAATGAGACTGTTATGATAGAAGCATTTTTCATGTTGTTAGAGTTAACATTGCTTAATAATGCCATTATAAACTCTGTATTGAATAGATTTATAGTTCAGTCAGAAATATTCATCCATCTGAAATATGACCTGCAAGAACTCAGCTGATTCTTAAGTCTTGCTTTCTAAAGGAGATTAAATTTTTAAAAAGGGAATAAAATTAGATAGATTTAAGTCACACAAGTGAAGTGACCCGTAGTTTGCAAAATGTTCTGAAATATTTTTTGAAAT
This sequence comes from Tinamus guttatus, assembly GCF_000705375.1. The sequence goes on from NW_010586480.1 coordinate 91,310, forward strand.
AATAAACAATTCTGGTTAGCAAAAATCTTGTAAATATGCAGGATATAGGATTTTATATTATCCCTTTGACCTGTTTTTGTAACTTCAATTTCTAATTGTTATTCAAAGTTTTATTAAAAATACAGTTATTTATCAGCATCAATAATTTCATGTACAGATTACTGTAGCTTTTACAATGCACAAAGAGAAGAAGTATTTGAATAGATAAATTTGATATCTGAATAAAGGCTAGGGAGATTATATAAAAATGATATGAACTAGTGAAGGCCATTTGACTGGAGCTTAGAGCATACAAACATAGGACAATGATTGCATCGGAGCAAAGCCTAAGCGCAGTCTCTTGGTCGCCATGAAATATCTGAAGGAAAGAAGTTATTTTTGTCTGAGTTGCTCAATAAGACAATAAGAGAGTACAGTCACTACAGAGAAGGTTTCTAACTATTTGCAAATCTTTTTGCAGACACAGAGAGATTTGAAAGGTGCAGTGACTTTGAAAGTCTTCATGTTAAATGAATGTTTATTGTGAGCTCTGGTCAGCTTTTGGCAAACAGCATAATTGAGCGTGAGAGTAGTTTCAAAAAAGAAGGAATGTTAAAGATATTTTAGAAGTGCTTCTCTTCACCCCTGGGAAGCTTTTATAGTGCTATTTTCTTTATTCTTGTTTTTCTTCCTCTGAACTTTAGTCATTTGTGATTCCTTCCAGATACAAAAATTCGGACAATCAAACATGAGAAGTCATGGATCCAGGTTGCACATTTCTCTGGATGACATCCTCACTTTTATATTTGGTATCTCTAAAGATGCTTCCAGTATTTCCTGCACATCATTTCTCAGTTGCAATGGACAAAATGTCATCCTGTTTATTATTCAAATTGAGAAAATGTGACTTTTTGCTCCAATCCAGCAGTTAAATTGTGCTCCAAGCATTCTATAGCTCAGTCCCTGACTTCTATCTTTCTGTTGTCCAGTCTTGACAAATACAGTATTACCTTGGTCATATCATCTTTATTGCCGTGGAGGAGATATTTCTGTGTTTTCTGTAGACAGCTATGTTTGGTGTGAGTTCAGACCGGCAGGATGCATTTCTTGCTGCAAACTGTGAAGAAAAGCAGATAGGACCTTCCCAAAATCTGACTTTCTCTCACTAATCCGGTGTCAAGAAAGGCTTCACAAGCATATTCCAAGATCATACTCTTTTCTAACATAAGGCTCCTTAATATAAGTGTGTGGCTGTCTCCTGCTCCCGGCCTGATGTTATGCCAAGGAACATCAGAAGCATGGGAGTTTAAATCACACACACAGCTAACTTCTGTTAATTATGTTACACTGAGTCCCAGGAGCATCAGGATGAGTGAGGGGTCAAGGCAGCAGGCAGCTGCTGAATGCCAGAGGAACAGGACTTGGATGCAAAACAATACTAACATCTGTGATATAAAGCAAGCTTCACTTTTTAGAGGCAATTAAATCAGTTCTGTTGACTATTTCTTTGGGATATGCCAGCAGGTCTTTGCAGGTTGATGTTGTCAGAGACACATCTCAGAAATGTTACTTGAAATAGCATGACCATTCAGTACCAGCAGTTCCTCCACCTTAGACATTGTATTTTTGGAGATTATTTAAGTCTCCTTATACTTTTGAATGAACATACTTGCCTGTGCCCGCAGTGACTGTGACACATACATAATTGCCCTGTGAAACAAATGGAGCAACTCTTGGAATTTTAGCATCTTACATGTTAAGAAAATTGCACTGTAAAAGTCCACTGAGTAATTTACCTTCACTCCCCCGCAAAGTGATCCTTCTTATGAAATTCCACTTTTTATCTGCAGATACAGGAATATTAAAAATGGTTATATCATTATATCCTCTTCTTAATAGGCAAATGTGGTATAGCGGATTAAAATAGAATGATTTGCAGAACATCAAACTTCAGTCTAAAGACAAAAGCTGGTATAGGAATAGATGTTTTCATCCAAATCCCACAGCACAAAAAATAATGATCATTTATATTTTCCTCCCCACTCCTTCTCACTTTAGGAAAAAAAAAAAAGTTAATTCTCTGAGACCACAAACCTGGATGCTGTGAAAGCTATTTCCTATTCTTCAGCTTGACTGAAAGGAAAACAGTCCCAAGAGGGAAATTAAAAAACCTGGTAGAACTGGGTTTGTCAGTGGTATAAGTAGGATTGTCTATTGCCCTGGAAATAAGCTTCTGATGAGAAGAACGGACCCTTTCGAATGTGAACATGGCATCTTCCAGCTCACTTTATGTAAGAAAAGAATGTGTGCAGGATTTTGTTTCCTTTTATGGTCATAGTATGTATTGTTTATGTCAAATAAATCCTTCTAAGACTTTCATCCACTTTAAAGTTCATTTTCAGTTCATATTGAATAAGAGTCTATGTCATAGTCTGCAAGAGCAGGATTTGCTGTTGTCCCTATTTTTCAATTATCTGGATTGATTTCTGCCTTTCTTTGAGTAGATTTCTTTTGAGCCTTTATAATGCTGTAACAAACACTACAATCATTCATAATAGTGCAGCAAATAAAGATTCTTGGACAATTCTCAGGTAGACCTCACAGGCCTCATCCTGCCCTGCTTTGGATCAACTCTCCATATCTATAAATGGATGTTTATGAAAGCAGAAAAATTCAGTCCTACCAAAAGCAAGTTTCTGTAAGTAGGGCATCAGCCTCAAAGAAGCAGTATCTCTTTCCATCATCACCATAAAAGAAAACTTGTAAATGTTACCAAAAAATTTGCTCAGTAGTATGTACTGTTTTGCCTCAGTTTAAAATAGTAGTGGTATTTTTGCAGATGCTTGCTTGCAACTTTTGTGTAGAGGAACTTTTCAGTCAAAGATAAGGAAGAACAGGAAAGTCTTTATTTGTACTAGAAGTTTACTATTCAGAATGATATATTCAGTCTTTTCATCCTTGTAAAAAGCTGAGAGGATTAGAAGAAAGAAAATTATGACAATTATCAATAGCATTTCCTCAGAGTCACTGTTTCCATATTTCTCTGCAGGATTTCACAGAAAGAAATAAGTGCACATAAAGTATTATGGTTCAAAAAAACTTGAATCCAGCACTCACAGAAGTCATCCCACTGCAGATTTTAAAACCATCCCAGATACAGCAGATTTACACATGAAGATCATGTATGTCATGAGTGGTGGGAAATCTGTTGTTTCTTTGAAGTGTTGGACTCGTTGTAGCTACCTTTCTAGCACTGGCCTGTGCTGTACACACAGAGTTGATCTGTAAAGTCAAAAATCCTGCATTAATGTGCCAACTGAAGAAATACTGCCTGTCAATGTTTGGAATACAGAAAGAAAAAGACATGTTCAGGAAATTCTGGTTATAAATTAGCATTACTTGATGGGTAATCAGATTACTGCTGTGGTATTCTGTCTCTGAGACTCCATATGAACACCCATCAAAACCTGTTTCCTGTTCTGGCAGATTATTCTGTTTTAAAACATTTGTTCTGAAATCTATATTTATGGATTTCTCATACATTATCTCTCCTACTCACACAATGAGAATATCATTCTCAAGGTGCTTCAGACTCACTTTTCAACAGCCTCTTCGGCCAGATCACAAGCTTGTGAAGTTTTAATTGATGCCATGTCATTAATATTTTTTCACAGAATATTCACCAATTTTGAAGTGAGATAGAACTCAGATAAAAAATTATAGAGAAAAGCTCAAAAAAAATGTGTTACTGATTGGTTGTTTGCTACCTGAAGAGTTTCTCAAAATGTAGGAGAGAACTGAGCATACTTCTGTCATGCTTTATTAGCCATAGCTGCTCTACACATCCTCTATCACAAACTGTAACATCCACAGTACTGCAAAGAGGAAATGTAATATAGAATTTTGCAATGTGGCTAATACTAAATCCACAGAATTCATTCTCCATGGAGAATGGAAATCCATTCTCTCCCATGGAAATGGAGTTCGACTATTCAGTGACATACTTTTTCCGTTAAAATTTTCATGATCGAGCTTTGAAGTTGCGACTTGGTTAGGAGTAAATACCATTATCTGTCTTTCAAAAGGAGGCAAAAGAGGTAGCGCAGTAGCTTTTTCCTTTTCATTCAGTGCTTGTGAAAACAACTCATTTTCCGTTGTGGAAATTCTATTTCCTGTTTGATTACCTCTTAAACAGATGACTGCTCAAATCACAAATCATTTTAAGAATTTGGAGGACTACATTGAAATCATAAGGAGTGTGAGTTATCTTAATCTAACTTTAGCCCCCTAACAATTAGGCATCAAGTCTGAGGTAACATTTAGATCACTCAATCAGTGGAGAAAGTCCTCTGAAGTGTGACTCATTATAGATAATGGGTCATTATGTATAATGAATCATTGTCCACACCATTGCTAGAGATGTTATAGATAGATGTTACTCTCCCGTCTTAAAATCTGAAGTGTGGAAACTGACTTGGAGATGGTCATGTGGTCAAGCACAGACATTCTCCTTCCCTCTATGCTGGTAAAGTACAAGACCTTTCTAGAGAGAGTGCACATCTACACTCACATACAACACTCACACACACATCATACTCTGGAGTGCAGCCATAGACCTCCTGTTGATATGGCTTGCAGATCCAAACTTGCTCCTGCTTGCCAGCATCACCTTCTATTCCAATCCTGTCCTTAAATCACCAGTATTCCCCGTCGCTATGTCATGAGTATTAAGTATCATTCAATAACCAAATTAAAGGAAGAGTTATTATTTGTGAGTTATTATAATGAGGTATTTTCCCAATTCTTTGCATCTGAATACATATATATATATTTACATGGGGCATGCTAAAGGTAAAATTGTGCAACTGGTGGATGTACATTTCTGGAAAGTATATGTATGACGGAGAGAATTTCATGATAGAGCTCAACATTGTAATTGTACATAATTACTCTATAATAATTAAAAGACATTTAACAGAGTAGGTAGGCTGCAGGGCATAAAGAGAAAGGGCTTTTTCTACTCTAAACTACACAAGCATGCAGTTTTTCAAGGTGTACTGTGATGTGCACTTGTGGGTTTGAAGGCAGAGCCAGGAATGTGTGCTAAGAAATAGTGTTCAAGGAACTGAAACTGCAGTACAAGGTAAAATATTCCAAAGGAAAAAATTCCCCCTCAAATATCTCCCCTTCCCCCCCAAAAATAGAAAATGTGTTCTTATTTAAGATATTGTTGAAAAATTAGGAGCCCAGATCCATGGAAAATGTATTTTAAAATCTAAGTGTTCCCTAACTTCCATCTTATCCCTTTCCTGAAGCAAATATATCCTTCATAATCCAAGTGAATTCTTTTGTACAAAGAATTGTACAAAATTATTTCCAATAAAATCTTCAAAACATTTATTCTTCCAGTGAAAATAATGAAAAATACCCAATGGATTCAGTAGCATTTGTCCTCTTTCTAAAATTCAATCTTTTAACTTTAAATGCAGAAGAGTAGCCCACATTTTTTTTTCAAATTCAAAGTAAACATAGCCATAGCTATCACAGACACAGACGATCTCTTAGAATTTTTGTTTCAGTTTTAATGAAGAAGGAATTTACTGCTGTTCCTTCTGAAATCATGTTGGAAGATTGTCACACTGGGGCTAGGATTTACCTGAAATACTCAAAGAATACGTAGAAGAGTGAGAAGTGAGCTCAACTGGAACTTGAATAAAATTACTCACATGAGTTAAATCTGAGCAGTATAAGCAGCATTAAGTACTTTTTAATGTCATAAACAAAATCTTAATATTCCCATAGATGCTTGATCAGCCCCAAATAAAAATCAGTTATAATAATTATTATTGTAAGATTTAATAACTATGTGTATTATCTTAAACATATCAATATTAGAGGTATTTTTGCTGTTACTCTATCTTTTTAAAAGGCTGTGGATCATTTTAAAAGATGAACAATGTGTGCATATGTTAGTTAGTTTTTTTATGGTAGATTTTACGAGTTTTCTAGAGCAGTCACACAATTTAATCTTTCACATCCTTACTGAGGTATATTTCATTCTTTCATTTCATTCTCTCATGAGTCACAAAGGAGAAATATGTATAGATATCTCTTTACTTCAGATATAAAATTCATACCTCACTTGCGAGTTATGCAAGGAAAATAAGAAGCTTCATTAAACAGAGCTACAAGTTGTCTGTGAATATGATTTGCAGTTTGGGAACACTTTCCTTTAAAATCATTAAATCTTCACGGCTAAAGTAATTTTATCTCCTTGAAAAAATCCACTTATTGCCTTATACCGATGAAGAAAGAGTGAGTCTTTTAAAAATATGTTTCCTAATAACCAAGACTACAAAAAAATTCTTCTGAGTTTGCCATATTATGCACATTTGCTTACTATAATGTGCATTATGGCATTTTTTAGAGGTAAACACAATTTAAAGAAAATTTCTTAAATACATGAATTTCAGAGTAACGTTAGAGCAGCTAAATGAATGAACTTTCCTGCTTTCTAATGTCTTCATTGTTCCCCTGAAATGTACATAACGAAAAAAGAAACCACTTATCAGGTTTATTCAGCTGAAACTTTTATTTTCTATGTCAACAGAGCAAAACTTTTTTGACATTGGTTTTACTGGAGGCAGGGTTGCAGGGCAAGTAAGCAATAATGGGTCACAAGTGTGGCAGACTTACAGAAAATAAAACATAGCCACCCTCCATTCCCACTCATAACACAGGAGTAGCCACATAGTTTTGCATTTTAGCCAGCAAAACTATTTCTACTATGTACCTGTGCTGTAATGAATAAAGATTAATTGAACTCTTGGCTGGCCATGGTTTCTATTTGCAGCCGGTGATAATGACATAAAGTAAGAGAGAAAGCATATAGGCAGCTGATGGTCAAATCTAAACCCAAAACAATATCAGAATTATGAAATCTTGAGAACATCACTCAAGAAAGACAGTAATCTTTAAGAGCAAATTTAAAGAGTGAAATTGGCCATAAAAAGGCATTTTATAAATGGGAAAGAGAAGAAACTAATAATGCTACTAGTACTACTTCTGTCATATACAAATAGCTATCAAATTATAGCAAATTAAAATATGTAGCTAAGAATATCAGAGGATTATCATAAATGGTGAAGCTAAAAGCAATATATTTTAAATAGTGTATCAGAGACAGAAGTGTCCTATTTTTTCTTAATATTTGGAATTGAACAGGATGAAATACTTGTGTTGTATAGGAGTAGGAAGTTTTTTTCAATCTACTAGATGTAGTGGATTTAAAGTAACTTGCAACAGGGAACAACTTTTATAAAATTAGACCCATATAAGGTCACAGGAGAATCCTAAAGCCAAACTCACAGGATACCAAGATGTGAAAGCAGTCAGTGAGAAAGTAATTTAAGACCAAAAATGCACAATTCATCCAGTTTTATGTCAGAAAAAAAAAAAGTGTGTTCATATATGTCTAAAAAAAAAGAAAAAGACATAAATAACTGATGAGTTGAAGAAAAAGGAGAACAGTCTGTTTTGTTTACTAAAAAACAATTTTTTGATTTCAATACACATATCTTTTGTGAAGGAAAGTCACAACTCACTTCACAAGAGAGAGCTATCACGAGAACTATGTCTTAAAGATGAATTCAGAAAAATTCAAAATAAAATGAAGCATCTTTCATGAGATTAAGTAATCCGTAGAGCAAACTGACAAGGGAAACAATGATTTTCTGTCTCTGATACACTCAAATCAATAGCGGATACAATTCCAGGAACTGTACTTTGGCCAAAACACAAATTTTGTATGGAGATAATAATGCTAATAGACTCAATGAAATTTAATGACTTGTGGTGTTCATGAAGACATAGGCTTGTGTGGAAAGGCTTCACCCCAAAAAGCAGGCACATAACACTGAGTTGGATACTGCAATGCCATTAATACACACTTCTCAGGGGCTCAGTTTGTTCACTCTGAGAATATTGCAGCAGAAAGTGTCTCCAAAACTTAGGTCACCTCAAGTTATTCAAGATTCTCCATTTAGATGAAAATACAGTTTTCTGAGCACCTGTGCTGTAGTTTCACTGCAGGAAAAATGGGAAGTGTTGGAATTGACTATGTTCAACCAGATTTTGAAGCTGTTATTTTTCTTTAACCTATAAAGTGAAAGTGTTCAGAACAACTGGACTAAAACATAGAGTGCTAAAGAAGTTCTAGAGAGAGCTTTTCAAGTGAATTGCCTAATCTCAATAAAAATATGGTCTTTCTTGTGGATGAAGAGGAGACCTTCTGTGTAACAACCATTTATTAAATATTCCCTATGGACACAGAAGCATAACAAGCATACCTAAACCTTGATTGTGATTATATTTTATTACTACTTAGATTATTAAACATTTAAACGATCAAATTTCAGAATCAATATTCTCAATAGTGGAAGACTGCTAACAACAATTTTACTAAATATTTCAGCCCTGTTCCAACAATCTCATGGAAGAAAGTTAATGGTCACAATCCAAGTAAAGCCCGCCTGAGAAAATCCCAAGCTGTGCTTGAAATACCTAATGTGCAGCTAGAGGATGCAGGGATGTACGAATGTAAAGCTGAAAACTCCCGTGGAAGGAATGTCTTCAGAGGACAGCTACAAGTGTACAGTAAGTGTAACCACAGACAGTATTACCCTTTTTTACACTTTTTTACACTTAAGGCTGTAGAGACCACCAAGAATGCTCAGGCTTGATGAAAAATATCTTTCCTCTGAAATAAGATAAGGATGGAATTAAGCTACATATTTTTATTCCTCAGTAATGCATTAAATTATGAAAATGAATAAAACTGACTCCCTCAAAAGTTGACAAAAACAGGATTTTATGTTTCTTGATGTTCAGGGTTTCTTTTAAAAATGATATTCTTATCATTTAAAAATCTGTATTTTTGATTCTTTTGGTATGATATATAATGCTGACATGCAACTCATATCTGATGCATTTCATAAATGATAAGATATTTTATAAATATCTTAGGATTTTTCTTATGCTTTTATTTCATCTTGCCATTCCTCAGTGATGAATTCTTACCAATTTCATTGTAAGAGTAAAAGAACTGAATGTGCTTCTATTTTTGTAAAAGGAAAAAAAATCTAGGCATGCACAATTTCCTAAGATTTTGATTTTCTGGAAGACTGAAAAAAGGTCAGGATTTGGCCTGTGGAAGAGCCACAAACAGAACTGACATCACAACAAACACGATGTAATACTCTGGCCACTGCATAGCACTTACTCATTAGTTAGGATGAGATGAGCTAGCTCATCAGTTTTCAATTCTGAGTAGAAATAAAGATGTTATCCAAATATAGGAGTCTGTCAATAATGTTTTCTCCATCAACTTTGCAAAGCTAGAAAAAAAGAAATTTGAATTCTCTACCATTGTATGATTGTCAAACTGATTTTTTTCAATCATTAATTTTATGGATAGTGCATTTTGTGCTAATATGCATATTAGAAATGATTTAACATTACAGAAAGGGAGTCCACTTCAGATTTTCTCTGATTAACAGATATATGAGACATAGCTGTTATGTGTGTATATTATTATGTTTCTGTTTTGTAAAGTTGGTTGTTTAGGTCAACCTTATAGGCAAAATCAGAAAAAAAAATCTCTAATGGAGAGCAAGGTCAGTGCAGGTAACAGAGACCTTTCAAATGGAGAAAATCAAAAGTGACCTGCAGTATGAGAACATGCTGCACAAGCTATTAATACTCTACCTAGAGCACTTTTCTGGGCCTCAAGATGAAGTAAACCCCTCTGAGGCTCTCACATCAGAGGGCTCCTGTAGACAGCAGACAGCATTAGTATCTCATTGTCCTACAGACCCTGACATCCCGTTCCAGAGCTGTAATTGTGTTTGTGTAATTGTAGCTGGATGGCATTTTCAAGATTCCTTTGCTGACAGTGGATTTGGCAGGATCTGGGGGCATTTGCTGCTATAACTCTAACATACCATAACAACACCAGACATGAATTATTTATCTGAAAGCTCATTGTGTTTTTACTGACATATTATTCCTCCAGGACACAATAATTATTTTGACTCAGAAATTCATATGTAGGCCATCATTCCTTACCAGGGCTTCCTCAGAAAATTTAAGAACAGGCTGTAGGACCAGCCATGTCATACTCCGGTCTCACTATTTGCATATCTCTCCCTTGCTCTCTGTTTGAATCTTCTTCATTTTCTCAGTTCCATCTGAGCTGGTTTAGCACCAAGGAGTTTGGAGAAAGCTCCGACCACCAAGCCTGCCTGTCTCATCACATTTAATCACAAACTACTGATTTCTTACCTGATGCTGTAACCCAGATGGGTACCATGGCAGTCTGATGCAGCTGACACTTCAGATGTTGCTCAGATAGTGGTGTTTCAGTTGCTGGCAGTTTCAGACTGTAGTTGTAAGCACTGACTTAGCTGAAATTCAGCTATAGAAGTGATAAATGCATGAAAAATTGTCTTGCTAATGCAAGACATCCCCATATACATGACTGCAATCCGATTTTAAGGTTGTGATTTCCCTCAAGTGATTTGGTCATCTTGTAATTTACATTGACTTTTATTCAGGCATAAATCTATTAATAGAATAGAGGACAACTTTTTTTTTTTTTTGTGAAGAAATTGGGCATTAATCATTTTTAATTATTGACTATGGGCATTTTTCCAACAGCGAGTGCTGGCTTGAGCAATCCAGGTCCGCTTACACTCTGAATCTCTTGCTTTTGAGGATGTGAGATGGATGCCCAGGAGGAATCCACTAGATCTTCCCTTCTCCTTCCTCCTTTTTTTTTTTCCCCCTTTGGCTTCCTCTTCCCCTCTGATACCTCTCCTTCCCCATTAACTGTACAGATTTCATTGTCCTTTCTTGCTACTCTTTTTCTTTCTTTATCATTTCATTTCATACATCTTTTCCTCTCATGCCCTTTTGTTTCGATGCACAAGTATCAATGAAAAAGAAGTCAAAAAAGCAATTTAGGGGCATTGAAAATGGGAGAGCAGATATCTCTGCAATGAATGCAAGTTAATGGTGAAAGAAGAAAGAGACAAACAAAGTAAAAAGAACAAGGAAATAAATTAGGGGACCGGATAGAACAGCAGTACAAAAGACTAACCCAATCCAGGAAACTCCCAGCTGCCTCCCAGCAATCGCATGTTATTTGTACAGGGACTAAAAGCTGTCACTAAAGCTGAGCCCTCACAGCCCAGATGTTCAGCTCCAGCTTTATGGTGCAAAGGGGAAAGAGAACGCTGCTCCCACAGTTACACTACATTACACAGGCAAGAAACGTCAAATACAGGTTTTCTCCTCTTGCCAGGGAAAATAAACGTGTGAATACATACCCCACTCTGGCAGGTGCTACACTATTCGGTATTCCAAATTTTTTTTCATCCTCTTTGTATAGACAGGCATAGGAAAGCAGGCCTTGTTTTAGACTCAGTCTGTACTGAAAGCTATTATCAATTAGGCATAATTGAGAATATCATAAGAAGGATGCTATTCCTCAATGGCAAAATTAAAGGGTAGCATAGAGTCCCTCCTCTCAAACAGCTTTTTAAACACTCCCCATAAATCCTGCATGGAAGCATGCACAGTGTCACTTTACAGTAGCCTCAAATGCGTGTAGTAAGACTGTCTTGAAAAGAAGAAATTTCTGTGGCCAGGGCTGTGCCTGCAATTTGCTGTCTTTCCAAACCGGCCATGGCATCTATCCTTCCTCTATTGTGGCCTTGTGTCCAGAAAATGAAGCTTTTCAGCCCTATCTTTTTTCTCATTCACACTTTCCGAAGTCAAGGTATTTGCCTATGCAACATTTTCTCCTTTACATTTTTATTTCAGCCAAAAAGTTGCATATGTGTTTTTGAGAAAGTAGCCCGATTTTTCTGCATCTGAATTTCATTTGGCACAAAGGATTTTTTTCTAAAAAATAGCCTGTAAGTTTGCAGATTTATTGCCAGTTTTTGTTTGTAAAACATTTTGACATCCCTGAATAAAAAGAGGTGCAGGAAAGCAAAATAAAATAAATCAGAGAATGGCCATAGTGATTTTAAAATCTCTGGAGCACTATAGAAAGCTATGGCACAATATCCATAAAGACTACTGAATAATAAAATACATACTTCTGTTCTTACCTCTATCCCCAGAACTGTTCACTGAGTGGATAAAAATCAGGCAAACATCCATTGCTTCCCAAGCTGAATGTTGGCTTTATAAAGAGAAAAAAAAAATATGTTATTGTGGAATCTGTTGAAATACTTCTTGTTAGTATTTAAGTTTTCAATTAAAATTAAGGACAGTTATAAAAGGAGTTTATTAATTCCAATATGTGTAATAAGATGAAGATCAAATATTCTTGTTAAGAAAATAATAGACTGAGCAAGAGGTTGCAAAGCCAGTTCCTTCTTCAGAATTTAGGTCTTTTAGCTCTTGACAGAGTTTAAGCACAAATGTAAAGATATTATGGAGAAAAACTCTTGCAAATAAGCTTTATTTTTCTATTGCAGGGTAAGAAGTGAGTAAGGATAGGAAAGGAAGACAAAAACTGAGACAAAATATTTCTCCCAATTACATATATAGCTGTGTTCCTGCTCCATCTACCTTTGCTGTTTTGTTCACAGATTATTTTATTTTAATTTATTTCACTCCCAGAGATATCTGAGTCAATATCTGTGTGGATGACAAATTCAACAGCTTAAAAATCTGGAGCCCAGAAGCCATTTAATGTATCAGCAGAAAATTTAATGACGAAATATTCCAGACAATGAAATTATGAACGTCAACACCAATCAGGCACACAGACAAGATTTGTGGTTATGCCAAGACTGTGCTACTAGGAAAGCCACAGTCCGAGGAACTTCGGTTGTGTATCTATGAGAACATCTCTGGATCAAGTCTGACAAGACAGTTTTATTTCAGTGTAATCAGGTTCATGCTCTAATTTTAAATGCTCATGTTCAAGATGAGAACAAATTCAAAAAACAAAAATGAGGCCATTTATATTTTGGCTCATATATCAGAACTTTCAGAAAATGAAAATAATAAAAAGAGTGAAATAAAAAGCTACTAGTACAGTTTAATGCCTCTTGAAATTACATAATTTTATGACACTATCGGCTAACTTTAATTTTTTTTAGTTCCAAATTTAACTGTCACAGCATCAAAATCATATTAGCTCTGCTCATTTTCAAATGAAAGAATTCCTGCTTAGCATGCTTCCTTCATTCAGACCAAACATTCAACAGAAAAGAGTAGAAAAAGAACTAGGCAATGTCATTGAATTATATTTCTAGAACAGTTACTACAATTAGTGGGCAATGGGTGAGCAGGAACACCCACAAGTTGCTTCCAGTATTGCAAGGGGTCTTCTGATTAACAGAAGAAGCCAGAGTTTCCGTGCACAGAGAGCACTTTTCATGCTTTACCTTGACTACAATGAGAAGAGCAGCTATCTTGAGTCTTAGGTTTGGAAGTGAGATTGGGTCTGTCTTGTCTCTGATTTCTTCCACTGGAAATAAATTAGTGATTCTTTTTCTGATACCTTACCAACAAGTACCTGGTCAGACTCTTCTCTGCTTAGAAATGAAAGACATTTGACTCACATTCTTTACCATCAGTGCAGACAGAACCAGTTAGTTATCTGTCATACCTCCTCGGATCTTCTCCCCTCTGATTGTGACCTGCCAGATGCCGACCAGATTCAAAGATTTATTTTTAAACTCAGTTCCATATTTTAGGTAGGTTATAAATTATTGGAAGCTCAAAACAGAGTCTTTGTTGTGACAGTTCTGGATTTCTCTTCAGTCAGAAGAGCTGCATAGTCTTTTAGCACTGGAATCACTCGACTACTTTTCCCATTTTTTTTCTTAGTATTTAAGGTTATTAAAGTTAATTAATTTGATCTATTATACTCTTTGCTACAGATCTTGGTATTATTACAATATGAAAAAAAAATCCAACTTCTTAGCATACTTTTTTTTGTGTCTGTACATGAATTAACAATTCTTCACTGAATCATGAAGTTTTACAAATGATAAGATTCACCACATAGGTATGTGATTTACCGCTGTGTTAAAGATCTGAATCTCTGCAAAGATATTGCCTGCTTTTTAACAGGTTATTACATGAAATTTAGGTACTAACAACCACAAACATACCTAACTACTTTGAGCTTCAAAAAGCTACAATTTTAAATGTACTAAACACAATGCACTTTAATAAGAACATGAACAGATACTTTGCCAAATGTCCAGTCATTCCTAGCTGAATAAATCATGATTTCCCAGTAGATTGATAGAATTTCATGAAACAGAGGGACTGTAATAATTATTATATTTGAATTTATGACCCGGCCAGCCATAACAGAACATTTAGTAACTCTGCAAGATCTAAGTTACTTAAATTTTAGTAAGGGAGTTATCTATCATAGCCCCTCTGCTTCATGCAGTTCTAGCAAGTCTGGCAGTGTTACTAAATATTCTATAGAAGCTACCAGATAAATGTTCCTAAATTCAATAATAATAAATGCAGTAATCTATAGTACTGCTATTTAAAACACTGGAATAAACTAAATCAGACAGATTTTCTACTCTTGCTCAGAACTGCTCATTTTCTGGTCCAATCACATTATTTCCCTTAATGTTATAGAAGTCTGTTAATCTTATTACTTTCTGGTTTTTGGGGTTTTTTTGTTTGTTAGTTTGTTTGAATGTACAATTTTCTCAGAGCAAGCTAGGCTTGGTACAGGTCATAATTTAAGCTCTTCAACTGATTAGGTCTTCCCATACCAGTTAAAGACTTATCAGTTTGTAATGGTTTGTATAGAGATACATATACATATACATATATATATATATTATTTTTTGCAGCCTACCCACATTGGGTGGATAAACTTAACGATACGCAGTTAGACAGTGGAGATCAACTTCGATGGGAATGTAAGGCCACTGGAAAACCACGTCCCACGTATCGTTGGCTAAAAAACGGAGTTCCTCTCTGGTCACAGGTACATTGCCCAGTGGAGCACCAGTATGTTGCATGCTTCTAATTTGATTCAGATAAAAGGAATTAAGGTATTTAAAAGTACTTCAGAAACAAGTGTTTGATTTTCCTTCTTATTTTCTTAAGTGCTGCTAACCAGACAGATTTTTTATGCATGTCCCTTCTGGTCACTCTGTAGTACTGCAAAATTGCATTCATCAAAAATTCCCACTAGTTCAGAAAGACAGGGCAGGCAGGGCTGCATCTACAGCTCCATCACTCTATTCTTCATTTGCTTTGATATCCCTGTATTGTGGGATTTTTGTTTCTTTTCTTCTGTTTTAAATTGTGATATTCTCTGTAAAACTGTTACTTGTGTTTAAACTTTTCTGTATATTCAGTAAATGACAACACAGGGAAGGCCTGTATTTTCTGAATCTAACTCCTTCCTAACTCCATAGCATGTTTCCATTGTACATACGATACACTTCATAACCCTTAAAGATGATGTAAGAGGTTCAATGTATGTTTTATGCTCATTAGATTTCAGCACTATTTATTTTCTGCAAATAACAGAACACATACTTTCATCACTGAGACTGTTAAAATGTGCATATAGGACTTCTAGAATGTCAAATGTTGAACTGTGGTGATATATTAAAATTAGATCTAGATAAAATTATCATTTCATTTTGAAAGGCCATTTATAGCTTGGTCTGTTGTTTATTTTACTTTCTTTCACTGAATCATCAATGAATCAACTCTGTACTTCTGTTTTTCTGATTTTGCCAATCATTAGTTATATCAGACTCTGAAATTTCAATTAATTCTTCTGATTTTTCCATCTGCATTTTCAAACACTCCATTCTTCACTAATCTTTAACTCAAACAACAGTTCTAACAAAGAAACTTAGAGATGTATCGTAACGGTTCAAGTTATTCATTATACTGCACCATTAAAGACACATTTTCATAAAAATATATTAATACTCCTTCCCTTTGACCTGCAGTAATTATTTTCTATTAGTAGACCTTTCAAATGAGAAATTGCCTCTAATGTTAAAGGCAATTAGACCTTTTCACACTTACTCATGCAAGCATTCTTTATATCTACCTTTATGAAAATGCTACCACAACTGAAATGAAACATTTGCTATAGATGTGTCTATCATCAAATATGTTATACTCCTGACTGATTTGTTGCCTCATTAAAGATACCAAGATGAACTGCTTTTAAAAATTCTCTTAGATAACTAAAATAAAACAAAGGAAGTTAGGTCCTATTTTATTTTAACTAACTGATGATTTTTGTCCTTTTGCTTAATCTAGTAGCCCAAACATTTTGAATGCTTGTTTGCTTTTATAAAATTATTTTTTTTCGAATTCCATTACAGAGCAGAATTGAAATGGTTAATGGTGTGCTGATGATCCACAGTGTGAATCTCTCAGATGCTGGAATGTATCAGTGCTTAGCAGAAAATAAGTACGGCACCATTTATGCCAGTGCTGAGCTGAAGATTTTAGGTGAGTATCATCAGAAAAGAACAGAATGTTCCTTTTTAGCTCTGATAATTACACCTGATCTTGGTCTGTATGATAAAGAAACATCTTGGCTGCTCCAAAATTAGCAAAGCAAATGAAAATGGACTTCCTTTCCCTTTTGCTGATTATGTGTGGCTGGGTCGTTGGCCTAGGGGAGTGCAAGTCCTTCTGTTAACTGAATGATTTATTTTATAAATTACTGTCTTAGCTGAAATTTGAAACTATTTCTAATACAAGGCCCTATTAATTCAATTGGATCTAAAAATAGTTTTTACTTCCTCAAAAACAAACACAAGAAAAGAAACTGAAAGACAGTAAATTTTAAAGTGTCTATTATAATTATATTGTTATTTCTACCAGGGCCAATATTCAAAGGTAGTTAGGCATGATCTTAGCTCTACAGATTTAAAATATGCCTATTAAGTCACCAGAACTGATAGAATGCTTGAAATTGCATATTTAAGCCAGCATGATCTAATGCGTCTTGGAAATGTTGGGAAAATTCTGTTATTTGCAAGTCAGGGAGGGGAACGGAGTGTTAATGAAGAAAAACATTAAGCTTGCATAATGTTGTCCTTCTGACACTCTCTAGTGTTGATATAAAGGTAAAGGTTGTAAAACACAGCAGGGCAGCAGTGATAAATGGACCTCCATGGGACTAAGAGACAGACTTGCAAGAGTCTCCTGTTTAATTCAGCACAGAGAACTGCTGGAACATGGATTTCTATCGAAGTACATCTCAGCCTATACCAGAGGTCAAATTTCCAAAGCTCACCTGGGAATCACTCTTCTAAACTCCCAGTCAAATAAATAATAAAACTGAAGTTCCTGAAATAATACAGCCCATCCCAGCTAAGATTTGATTCTCCTGAAGAATAACCTGATCTATTGCATTTCGACCATTTCCTAGCTAGTCAACATTAGCTTTTTGCTGTTAACTCTTTCGAATATTTCTATCTAGCCACATATTACACGCACAGTCAGTGATTACTTTCTTTTCATCATTTTTCTTTGTCTGATGAGATTGAGTTAGCAAATATGTACTTGTTGGTTCCCATGTTCTCTTGTGGTTTTTTTTTACCTAACATGTCAGGTGGTTGCACAGTCTTTTCAGTGTTTTGTGGCACTGGAGATGGAGGTACGTTTCTTTTCAGGACTATTCAACCTCTCTCCTTTCCCGCGTCTGAGTTTTTCTTTCTGTCCTGGCAGGAAAGGACTATTAGTAGAATTCAGTTCTGTCCCTTGTGGAATTCCCCATGCCATGTATTGTGTTTCATTGCTTGGCTTCACTTGTGTGACTTGTTCCATACATGCTCTCACTTGTGTGACTTGTTCCATACATGGGGACATATGGACCTGTTACACTTGTGTGACTTGTTCCATACATGCTCTCCGTAGCTGTTGAGCACTGAAATGAGGGGAAAGCCAGGCTAGAGGTGGTGTAAGCAGGAATTCTTGCTCCAAAAGGGACAGCCGTGGTAGGAAGACCAGTACTAGTTTTCAGTGTGTAGTCTTGCTTACGTTTTCAGCATGACATAGCAGCTGCTCCTAGAAAATGGTAGAATGGGATTCAGCCCAGAAGCAGGCTGACAGAACAGCCTGAAACATCTGAAGGGAGATGACTGCTGTTTCCCAGGATGCTCTGATGAGCTGCCTGGAGAACGCTCTTCTCCTGCACCCGTGCCGTCTTATCCCCCTTCGCTCCTTGGGCGGCAGGGGGCTAATAAGGAGACGGCTGCAGTTCTGGCACCACAGCATCCACCTCATATGATGAAGGCATTTGTGGGGAGAGGAGAGGGGTGGGTTGAGGCATCAAACTGTGGCATTTTCTGTGCCACACTGCAGCTTTCTTCGCAGCTCTCCTGCTGCAGGCAGAATCCCCCAATGTCTCAGTGACTCATACTAAACTGGGTGCAGCCCTGCTGCTTCTTTACCTGCAGCCCAACTTCCTGAAGCCTGTGGGGCATTGGAAGTAGACCTTAATCAGGCTCATGAACAGGGCTATCGCATTTTGCTTCGGTATCATCAGGATTTTGTCTTGTGACTTGTGAAATTATACCCTTGTTGAATTTTAACTGTAATACTGTATTAAAGAAGCAGTTGCGTTTAATTTTCTGCAATATTAAAGGAAAATGAACAGATTACATTGTCCATATAAATAGCTCTGATATGAAAATTACAGAAAATAATGGTAGGAAATTCCTACATGTCTGGGACAATGGAGGTGTAAGACATTCCTATATTTGTAGCTGAGATAGGGTTGCTTGCTTTTTTCTCTCTAGCTAAAAAGTTAGTTTAATAAAATAACAAACAGATGAAATTACTTGGGAAAAGCTGACCTTTGTTGTGAAATTACAGTAATAAAGGCCATTGTGTGATACTTTTATTTCCTTAGCTGATCTGTTGCAATCAATGCGACTTTTGAGAAGTAAGAACAAGATATGCTTACAGATCTACTATTATGAAATTTGCAAATTTGCAGTTTTCAACACTGATCATTTCAGCAAAAAAAAAAAGGCAAAACAATAACATTTTTCTCATGCTAATAT
Organism: Tinamus guttatus; assembly: GCF_000705375.1. Next base: position 110,401 of record NW_010586480.1, read on the forward strand.
TTTTACAAAAATTGGATTTAGAGAGTGCATTTTGGAGAATATATGCTATTTAAATTTCTTTTTATTTTGAACTGGTTAATTCTAACCAGCTTCTTATGAAACTCAGCAACCTGAGAAAAGGTCTAGTTAAGTCAAGTCAGTTGCAGCATGTAATCTCTAAACCTCTTGGATTTCTCAAGTAATTCTATGTCAGCATGTTGATCTGAGTGACATTTCATTAATTAATAGCTTGACTAAATTAAAAGCCTGCCACCTAGTCTTAGCTGCTTATTTGAAACATTTTGTAAAATTCTAGCTGATCTGTAGTATAATAATTTCCAGATGAAAAATGGAAAGGGATAACTGCCTATTAGAATGTTTTGGAAAGGAAAGCTGGGACTGTGCTCTGTAGAGTTTAACATACTTCTTTTTTTCACAGCTTCAGCTCCCACTTTCCCATTAAACCAAATGAGGAAAACAATAATTATTACAAAGGGCCAAGAAGTTGTCATTGAGTGCAAACCACAAGCCTCTCCAAAGCCAACTATCACTTGGAAGAAAGGAGACAAAGCACTAAGGGAGAGTAAGAGGTCAGAAGCCTTTTCGGTAAACTAAATATTACTGTGTTTCCTGTTTGATTTGGTACTAAATGAAAATGCAGCAAGTAACAGGAATATTTTGTCACACTGATTAGTCTCACAATAGTGACTTTATCTTTTTCACAATATAAAAAAGAACTGTTAAAATTATTCACAGATTAGGATTGATAAAATTAAGTTGCTTTTCCTTGGGTTTTTTTTCTCTATTTCCTGTTACTGATTTCCAAAGTGCTTCAGTTATGCTGTGCATTATGTATATCGCGCCATTAGAAGTACAGAGCTTAAGGTATTAAGGATTACATTAACATATGACGTGGTCTTATTTATTTGAAATACTTTTAATAAGGCAGATCAGTAGCTTGATCTCTACATGCCAGGATCACAGTTCTAAGAATAGGTTTAAAATGATTCAGAGAAGAAACATATGATTCCATTATAAGACTTAATTATACAAGTAATTTATGTATTCAGCAGCACATCTATTTAACAGACTACATTTGATTAAATAAATTCTGTCCGGCTCTGTACATTAAACACAGTTTAAGCACTGCAGCTTAAATGCCAACTGTAATTGCACTTTACAAGATAGCATGTCAGTACACTTGAGCAGTTTTGCCAGTCTCGGCATGGTCTTTAAGTATATGCAGCAATCTTATATTCTTTCTGGTAACGTACACGAATGTACCATTTAAAATGACTTGTATTAGTCAAAAAGATAAAAGCAAGGGCTTTTTGTTCATCTATGCAATCCTAATGAAAGCAGCACAGTGCATTTGTCCTCTTTAGCTGCAGAAGCCGTTTTGTTCTGGTGAATTTTATTTTCATCTCATGTCATCTGATTTGTTCTGAAAAGGAAAAATGGATAACTTTCAGGCCATATTGGCTTTTGGCAAGGCATTATATGAACCATTTTACTAATAGGTGAGAATTATATATTGTATGTTGACAATATATGATAGAATGATATTGCAAGGATGTCAATAAATATAAAATATTTGGAAACTGTTGTCTCTATGCTACAGCTACAGTTAATTTTTCTGAATTCACTGCATGACCTGTTCCTCTCGTCTGCTCAATGCTCACTATAGTGTCTCTGATCACACGTGTGAACCTCGATTTTAGTCTAAGATCTGTAAAAACATTCGAGCAATTACCTGATAACTACAAAAACATGACACAAGTTAAAGTTAAAAATCTCATAAAATTAAAATCTGGATATACATTTTGGTGTTTGAAGCTTTTGATACTTGCCTCTTTTGACAGAGCCTGGAGGGGTAAACGAAGGAACATGGAAAGTAAAAAGACATTGTTGAACTATTTCAGATATTTAAATGAGCTGTTTGTGTTCGATTTAACTTTGCTGTTCAGGGAGGCACTTATGTTTTTCAGAGAGGTTCCCCTATGCTTATTTTTTATACATGGGGGAGAAATCTCTTTCAAGAGAACTCAGTTGTCACTGTGCATATATTATTTCTTAAACAATAGTAACATAATTTATTTAAAGAGCAAATGAGCAATCTTAATGTTATTTTGGGAAAGGAAGTGTAACTGAATGGAGATGGTACCTATGTTCCCGTATTTTGGGCACTTTGAGGAAGAAGCAATGGAAGGCAGGTATCTAATATACACTGGATAAAAAAGGAATAATTTGACATATCTTAATTAATATGTTTCTACTTACCTTAAATGGGCTTTCTTCATAGGCTGCTGGAAAAAGAATCCAATTGGGAACTGTCATGTGATGATTTTATACACAATCCTCAACCACGTAGAATTAAAAAAGAACTAACTAAATAAGTGAAGGCAAGGATATATCCGCCCAATACATATATATTTGTTTCTGCCACAGCTTATTCCTCTTCTACAGAGTGTCTGAACCAAGGGGTCATTCTATTTCACTTCTGCCAAGTATGCAAGCCTGTCAAAGGCATTTGCTCCGTGAAACTGCCTCTGTTGAGAAAGTCTCAATACAAAAGAGATCTTCCTCTCCCTGAGAAAGGGAAAAATCCACTTAACTAGTATCTACTAGCATCCATTTTCCCTCTTCCAAGATTTTTTTTAATCCTAATGTTCTAATGCGCATTGACAGAAATACCTCAGGCAAGATTTCAGTCTGCAACTGAGTAAAGTCTGAGCTTGTTCCTCCTCATGGCTGATCACAGTAATCACTGCACTCAGAACCTGGAATGTTGTTCCTGGAATTCAGTGTATATTGGAGTGTAGTCTGAAAGCTTCAAAGATTTGATTGAAATGGCTTGACAAAGTAACTATGGAAGCTATTCGACATACATTCCATCTCTTGGCCTGATTTTTTCCCTGAATAAATGATCTAATTCAAGGTCTTCATTTCTCTCCCTGGTGAACAGTTATTATTATGAGTAGTCAATTTATTTGATCCTACTTGAAAAGCATATGAATATTATAAGAGATTTTTTGATTTGGGTTCTGCATGAATGGCAATCTGATAGATAGAGCAGAAAAGTAGCATCTTCTTATTTGCTGGTCAAAGGTATCATTATTTTGTATAACTAAGTTACAATCTCTTAAATGTTTTCATTTAATGAAATTATTCATACAGAAAAATACACACTTAACAAAGAACATTCACAACTACTCTATTAACTCGACTTTCAAAGACCAAGATCTTCTGTAACAGCTATGTTTCCATGAAATGAAAGATTATGGTGCAAGAGATTAAGGTATTCTTCCAGAGAATCAGGTATAATCTATGAAACATACTGATATTAAAAGCATTAAAGGATAGCAATAATCATGGTAAAAGAATCACATGTAAAACTCTTTCACTCTTCGATTTATCACAGTCTCAGTGAGGCCTTTAAACATTCAAAAATGTTATATTTTTTGTTTTTAAATTGGAACATACCTAAGCACAGTTTTATAACAACAATGGGAGTTTAGAAGGCAGAAATACATTTAACCTCCATATTTAATTAATCATGTGACAATAATTAAAATTGTTAATATCCTTACTTTCCTCTTTTATTCTGACTCTATCATCCCTTATGTTGATAAATGACTCTCTGCTATTTATGGTAACCTGAGAAGGTGTTTATTATGGTTATTGATAAAGTTGAACTTTTTAGTCCACACAAATTTTGTTAAGAACTTCTGAATCTTTTAACTTACAAGAAGTTTGGGGTTCATATTGAAGTGGATTGAGTGTTTAGATCCAAGTCTGAAAAAGTAATTCAGTCTTTACTTTTGAATAAAATATTTATTTGAAACATTGATTTGGTTTCTAAAGAGGAAGAATCAGCCCTTGTGCAAGACTCAAGGTTTTTTCACGATCAGAGTGCTTGTGGAGTTTCTGAAGCATTTCCATTAGATACTTCCTAATCTGTAATCAAACTCTCATTCATTACTTTAGCATCAGATTATAAATGAGAATCAGGTGACTTTTCAGATCTGAAAGCCAGTTAGGCTTTTTGTCTTGTCGTGAACAAGCAAAAAAGCTTAGCTATAAGAAAACAGCAAAAATGATATTTAATCAGACTTTTTATGTACACAGTAAGCTTTATAAAATACAATAGGACAGACTGGAATCAGCTGTCAGTGACATTGGTATAAATAATGGGTAACACTAATAGTTATCAGATTCTGGACAAATTATTTTTATAAATTCTTTCAATTCCTGTGTTCTGGCTTCTTTAAACTTAAGGTGTTTTTCAACAATTTACAACTGCAAATTTTAGTAAGCCATTACTCCATGTGCTATCATCTGTGTTTCATCACTTTTTTAAGGTCACTTGCTTTCTTGCCGAGATTTATTCTTCTAGCAGTGACTATCATCTCTGATGTTTAAACAGATATGCTTGGGAAGCCGTATGTATTAAAAATCATAAGTCTTTGTTTTCAGTCCTTCTCCCACATCCAAATTTTTTTTCCTTAAACTTATATCGATATTTCACTATATCTCTTTATTTCCATTACATATCCATTAATAAACTCACTCAGAAGCACTCTACCCGTGCAAAAAAATCTATTTAGTCTCTGTTATTACCAATCTACTCCACTCACTAGGAAATAAATACTTGAAACAATTTAACCAACAAATAGGTAACAGAGAATGCAGGATTTTTATGGGGAAAATTTAGTCCTACTTTATTTTGGCTTTATTTCTTTTCCTTTCAAAGCGTCTTGTATAATAATGTGGACTTTTTCAAATGTTCTGCTTTTTATATCTCAATTTTTGTTGTGGATTTTGTTGTAAATATTTTACCTAAAACAATGGCACTTAAATACATACATAGGTTTTTGTAAGACAGTCCTGGGTTTCATTGCCTCCTCCCTTTCTTACATAATCTAAACTTTCCCCTTTATGTGGTAAAACAAGCTGTGCAGAAAACATCTCTGACAAAAAGCATTCTCTGTAGGATAGATTCATAATATGTCATTATGAGCCAGGCAACAGTGTTAGTCTCTCTGTGTCCATTGTATAACTGCTCATATTCATCCACCTAAGTCCAATGTTAACCTTGCCCAAGGACCTAAAAATATCTATTAAAGATTTCTGCAAGGAAATTAAATATTAAAAAAAAATCTCCAATATCCACTTCAGTTCAGCAGCCCTTCCTAGTGAACAACTGGCTGGGACACAAATTTTAACATCCCTATTCTTTCAGCAATCACTGTATCAGTAATCAATTTTACTTGAATGCAAGTGGTTAAAACCTTTTTAGTTCATTTTACAAAAAATTACAGACCCACAGAATGAGGCTGTCAGGGACCTCTGGAGATGGTTTAGTCCAACCCTCCATTCAAGTAAGGTTCAGCTAGAGTAGTTTGCTCGCTAAGCTAACTTCCAGTAGCTTACAAGTTTGCCAGAGCATGCTTTGGTCTTAAGTGGGACTACTCAGGTGCCTGAATAAGGGTGATTTTCTACATATTTAAAATAACAAGGCCAAGAGAAAGTTAACTGTTTTGGGAGGAGGATGAATTATAATTCTTAGAAAAAACTCTCCTAGCACAAAAAGGACTAGAAATTAGCACTGCCTTTGAGATTTACTTGCTTAAGGTCCTCATTTGTTTTAGAAAAAACAAATACATTTGATAAAGTTTATCAAAGTTGAAAAACCACTATATAGGTCTACTCAATGAATTTATTAGTAGTATTAAATTTGGGCATATTGCTTGGGAAACAGCTAGATGGAAGGTTTGCAGGAAAAAGGAAGAAGAGGTTGAAAATAGGATGGTTCAGCTTATATATAAAACCTGTACAAAGGTTTTGGCTGGAATGGGAGAAATAGGACAAGGCTGAAAAAAAAAACCCTACAATAAAGAGACAGTACAGCAACATCACATTTGAAGTAATCAGAAGAAATTTGGGAGTGAAAACTAAGTATGACAAGAAGTCATGTGGTGTGAAAATCCTTACCTTCTTTGTGCTGTAGTGAATGAGGAAAAGAAGAGGAAGCTGAATGGAAGAAATAAATATTAATGAGAAAATTCTGTCTTTGTAGTCACATGGATATAAAATTTCAAGCCACAGATTGATCTCTGAAGATGTAGGAAAAAAACTATAGCTCAACTGTTAGGAAAAAATGAAAAAGAAAAGTAAGGCATTCAGAGCTGAAGCAAGACAAAAAGAGATCTGAATCTGTAGGTGAAATTTGTATTCAATTTTATAAAATGCTGTTGTTAGTATATGTTGTGTTATTTTAAAAATATATATACATTTATTTGTCTGTTATGGAGATGTATGCTTTCTTGATAATTGTGGTGGTAGCATTCCAAAACAATTTCAGTTCCATCTAACTGTGGTATATAACAGTAGTTTAAATTAAAAACTCTGCACTGTGAATGCAAAAGAAAGTGCATATGTAAAATACACACAAAATTACTCTGAAATGTAATTTTCAGTCTTTCTGATGGTCCCTAAGCTCCATTTAGACTCAATCTAGTATCTGGCACCAGCATTTCTACTTATGTCTGATCATTGTAGCTCAGCTACAATTGATTTTGATGAAAACAATACAATTTTTTTCCTGTTAATAAATAAAGAAATAATTTCATTCAGCTCTAATAGTAAATATATTTCTATAGAATACACTGCTGTATTAAGGAGTCTGAAGATTTTATTTTGCATACCCGGCTATATGTACAAAAATGGCCACTCAGGAGTTTCATTTAGTTTAACAAATAACATTTTCCGGGGACTACCAAATTAAATCAATGGTCATAATCCTCAATATATCTGATTCTCTACAAGATGCTAAGTGGCTACCTTGAGCTCAGAAATCTCAGTTGTCTTCTCTGTAAAGGCATTCAGGATGATAATTTCTGGTATTTCTCATTAATAAGGTACTTATATGGCTAATTATACTATGCTGTATAGCTAAAACTATATGGTTACAGAGCTATTGATTATTTCTAGGGCAAGAATGTTTGGTGCTAATGCAAAAGTGTATGTTTAGAAATGCGTATGATAATAGTGCATTCAAGCTTGCATTATTTTAGAAAAATATTATCTTCATCATTTATTGGATTGATACGTGAAATACGCCACCATTTCCTATCAAGGTTCAGTATGAATAAGATTTAGCCGTGTAACAAGAGATGTGCTTCAAATCTGATCGTGTCCTGAAATCAGCACCTGCCCCTACTTCTGCTTGTGAAAAGTGTCCCATAGATTCTCTGTGGTGTCTTGGATCACCACAGACCTCTACAACAAGACTAGACACCAATATTTAGGGAGCCGAGTGCCACCTTTTATGGTTTTGGTTTTCTATACTCTGACACAGTAGTTCTTTCTATTTTTTTCTCAATTACTGATTTGTAAATAGACATATCCCTTAGTCCCTCACCTCAGAAAAGATAAACATGAAGAGCTCAGTCTTTTCAAGTGTCTAATCACCACAAGATAGACGATTTGCTTTTAATATGTTCTTACATAACTCAACTAATTATCAGTTGAGCAAACAGTTCATAAAATTTGGTTGTAACTATGATTCATTTCTCTGCAGTTGTTATAAATGGTTGCCAAAGTTCCCATTTGTGCACTACACAGGCAGAATATGACAAATCATCATTTACTTAAAGGTTTTCCTTTGCTTAAGGCCCTCCAGACTGTGACTTTCAGCATAATTTGTCCTTAATGGAAGATACATGTAAAATTCTTGGGAATTTAAACACTTAACTTTCTGCCACCAGCTGATCCCTACATTCCCAAGTGGCACTTTAATGATCAAAAAGTAGTGAAGAGAGAAAATGCTGAGAACATTGGGAGAGACAAACTTCATTACAGAAATACTTATCTTCCTCTGAGGATTCTACAAGTCACTTCTTTTCACTTTTTGCATAAATCATGGTCTAATTTAGCTGTGGTAGGTTCACACTGGGAATTAGAGATTTGGTTATAAGGTAGAAAAGGGAAACAATGATAACCTTGACTATATAGTAAAAACAAATGGCAAGATCAACTCTAAGAAAAAGGAATCTTTGTTCAAAAGCAGCACTGTTGTTCTAATTGAATTCATTATACAATACAAGTTTTGATAATACGGAGATTTTGTCTGCTCTTCTAAACAACTTTATTCTGATGTAAAATCCCCAATTATCTTACTTGTAAAATAGAACAACATCTTGCCAGGTAACCTACTAAACTGGCACCTTCTTCAGTGTAATGTTGGGAGATTGTATGGTTTTCAATATTTCAGCTTTTCTGAAATACAGGATTAGTTGAGGCTGCTGAAAGAAAACAGAGTACAAGTGAAGCAAGAATCAAGAACCCATCAAACCAGAACTTTACAGATTAGAATTAGTGGATATCTGTCATATTTGCATATTTGTACATCTGCACACTTTGTAGCACATTATTCTCTGTGGTTGTCAAGGTTCACATTTGTCTCACTGTGAACTAATTAAACATTACATTTCTACCTGAAAAATTTATACTAACTTTTCTATAAGGAAAATCAAGCCATCGGTTTAAGTCAGTTGGCATCATGGTCAGTATCACATTATTATTATTGATTAGCAGGTACATTCCTTGTCTTGAACATTGTCAGTCTCATGTTCTTCTTCGGGCATAGTATTGATTTAAAAGCACTTTAGATTAAATGTTTCTCTTTAATAAATGATAAAGAGCAAGGAAGAATTTTACAAGTGAGTATTTGTAAAAAATAACAAGAATGGTTCATCCACTTCACTGCTCATAACTTGTACTCATTTGCTCACTAAATTATTTCTAATGTATCCTAATTGTGTATAAAACCAATTCTGCAAACACCTTGGTTAATTATTAGCACTAGTGAAACCAAGGTTCTGAATATAAAGACTTCCATGGAAGTATATTTTATGAATAAATATCTGATATTCCTGTATTTTACACTTTGATTATCTTTACATGAAATAAATGAAAAAAAATGCCAGAGATAAGAATCATAAGTTTAGGGCATATGGAAAGGTTAAATAGGTTCAGAGATTTCTTTTTAGTAGACTAGCCTTAACAAAAAAGAGAGCATTTTGGTGAGAGCAAACAATTGATATTCGTGAATGCAGTAAGTGAGCATGCCTCCACTTTGTCCTCCTACACTTTCTTTTGCAAAAACTTTTTTTTAATTTTTTTTTCTTTAGTTACTGTTTCTAAATGTTAATAATTAATAATGTCCAAGGTAATTAATATTCCATTTTATCAGGTCATTAATAAAACTATATGGTAAAACTAGCAGTAAGCTCTATATTATTTCACTGCACCTAATACAATACTTTTTGCCCCCACTGCCTGCATAGACTGATGCCTGTATAAATAATCACTATTATCCATTTTTAATATGTTCATAGGCTCTTTTCTCATAGTCTATGTTTACAGAGGAGATAATCAGGCTAAAACTGGAAATGTGTGGTTTAAATTTCACCATGATGTCATTAAATTTACTATGTAAAGTCATTGAAACATCCTTAAAGGATTAAAAATTTACACCTAGTTAAAAATTAAAGAAGATTGACTAGATTTTTTTTTCTTTATTTTCATTTATGCTGACTCAAGGTCATCATACATAAAACCTCTTCATTGCATAGCCTAATATGGTTGGAAAGTGATGATAAGATATTGTACCAATGTGATAGGATAATATGAAACGATATGAATACCATAACATAGGATGCACTTTGCAAAACTGGTAGATACTTGATCAAGCTTCAAAAAGGCTTTTATCTTTACAAAGCTCTCAAACCCAAAAGCAAAACCAAAAGCCCTTAATTTTCCATTTTCTGTAGGAAACATCATGACTTTCAGCATTCTCTGACCCATACCTTAACTGATTTATCTGCAAGATTTACTTACAAGAACAAAAAACAAATATTAAGTCTCTCAAACTGATACATTCTCATTGAATAAGTGATATATTTCTCTGGTCCAATGAAGGCTAGAGTATCTCCAAGGGCAGAGATTCTACAATCTTTTTTTTTTTTCTTCTATCTAGTCAGGTAGTCTAACTCGTGTCAGTGGCCTTTTGCCCTATGCATTTTCAAGAAAAGTTTGCCTCTGTCTTTACACTTTCTAACAGAGAGCTGTAGGAAGCAAGAAGATTGATTCTTAACCTTATTTTCTCCAATCTGAACAAATCCAATACTCAGCTTCTGCTCACATGTCATGTGCTCCTGTCCTAGATGCTACCATTTCCCTTGGCTGGACTTGCTCCACTATGTCAATATCTTTCTTGTACAAAAGCCCCAATTAGATCCAACAGAAGCAAAATTAACCAGAGCTGAATAGCTTTCACCAGCAACCGCAATGTGCCAAAAGTTGCCAGAAAGAGTTTCCAGAAGGTGGGAGCTGTAGCACGAACAGCTGATTCTTTGCCTGCTCTGCTTTTGGAACTCTGCTTCTTCCATCATTGACTTTTCATCATTCATACTCTAAAACTTCATTTTTCTTGGTACTTACTTCCCTTATCATTTTATCCACAATGTATTTCTTGGAAGGAGCAAGAATTTTTTTTTTCACCTTTATAATTACGCATCCAGGCTAAAATAAGACTTCACAAGTTTCTTCATCAAGGAAGTAAAAATACTGCTTTATTTTAAAGTCACTATAGCTCAGCACAGGTAGTTTTTTATTGCCTTTGCCAAACATTTGTTCCAAGCTTAGAATTTGCATCAGGCAGGATATGGACTTGAATTTAGGGTTATAAAAAGGAGTGATTGCTCTGCAGCAGGCTGTGAAAATAACCAAACAAGATTCTAGGGTATGAGGACCCAAAACCCTGCAGTAACAGTGACATATATCACCCTGGGTTTCTCTCTTTTCATATAGTTTAATAATCAGTGACTCAATTCTAGTGGAGGTATGGACCCTGTTTTTTTCTCTGTCTCAAAATTCCACTTTCAGCATAGAGTTACCTTTTGATGAATAGCACTTTTAGATTTTAATAATATTGAATTGAAAAAACAGGACATTTTTTCAAAGAATTCTTTTTTTTCCCTCTCTTTAGCACAAACCACCCTATGGTATTGCAACAGTTTAAACAATAAGCATTTTAGAAGTTTAAAAGCTTCCTTTAGAACCGTTTATGGATAGCCTTAATTTTGTCTCACTTTCTTAAAGGAAAATGAAACAAGGTGCAACAGTTCATAAGCTACTGACAGATGTATTGAAAATTGTATATTAACACAGATATATAGAGAATATTTCACATTTCAGCAGCTGAAGTAACTTATAACGCAAGCAAACATTCCATGAAATGAAAATAAAAAAACGATTAGTATTAATACACTTTTAAGTTACTTTAAACCTTTAGTGCATTTGGGAGAAATTATGCTAAACTCTTCTCACTTTTTCACTGACATCTCAGCAGTTGCTAATGAATTTTTCTCAGCCCACCCCCTGATTCCAGCATTTCTGCTCATTCTGATTTCATATGTCAGTAAGTTCTGATCAATTCACATCTCATAGCATATCAGGCACTACTTCTGCTCTGACAATCTTGTAATAGGAATTATAATACTTGCTACATTTTCAATTGTTAAAAACAGAGGGGAGTAAAAGACCCCGCTATGTTTTCCTTGCATTGGTTATATGTTAACAACGTTGCTCTTTTTTACTGGGAGTTCTACTCTTGAATGGCAATTTGCTATAAACCACGTAGTTTGTTTTTGTATTGCCAGTACATCAAAAGCTAAGTGCTACATTAAGAAATGTTTGTCACATTATGCACCTTAGTGGTCATTCTTTTTTGTCTTGAATCAATTTTTCAATGTTTCTTCATGTTCATATGCAAGGCAGAGCATATTACTGTACAGTTGTGTTTTGTTTTGGTTTTTATTCTATGCTCCTTTTTCCTCTCTCTTTCACAAAGAAAAGATCAAGCCCAATACAACAGTTCTTTGTTGTCTACTGAATACCCACTCAAGGATACTGTACATCCTCTTCGATATGTCATTAATACATGACTGCTTCTAAACTCTAACATCAGCTTAAAAGACTCATGAGATTCTGCCTGTTGAATTTAAGCACACGTGTCTTCTCCACTTGCACTTTCATGTGACACTCAGATAAAAGCATGCACTAGTATGTATAATCCAGACTTTGTATCGAAGAGAATCCCTTGTGTCAAATACAAGCTCCTATAAAAAGAAGACTTTGGAACCACAACAATAAGTGAATTCTTATTTATTAAAGGTTGTCTTCCTTGGCATGGGGTTACCTGTTCTGTTGAATATATTTTTTCCTATATTATTAATGAAAAAGCTGTCACTGCAAAAATGTACTGTAGAAACTAAGTCAGTCACTTCCAACAGGACCCCAGAGTGTAAAAAAGTGTATAATGAAATTCACTGTACATAGTTCAGGTAATAAATTTGGAATACTGTCCTTCTTCAGATGGGTATCGATCGTTTCCTCTTTTTTTTTTTAACTTCTGTAAAAGGGTTACATTAAGATGTCACTTCTGAGACATCTTAATGCAACCCTTATCTACTTGTTATATTCTACTTGTGAGTATATGTTTATTTTTGGTTATTATCATTTTTAACGCAGATCACATACTTTTAGGAATGGAGCATCATTTTAAGAAGGAAGACATAAAATAAAAAAAATCCTTCAAGTCATCAGGGCTAAAATTGCTATTAAACTCAAACACATGAATTATTATCCCCTCGTTGTTACTATTAGTTGTACAACATTCAGTGTTATTCTTCACACAGCTTTGTAAGCATAGAAAAAACACAATTCTTATATTCAAAAGTCTTTAACCTGCGGTGCGTCATTCCCATCCTGTCAGGCTGTTTGTGATTCCCAAACGCGCGATTACACAAGTGGCCTAGTAGTGGGTAGCTGTACTTGGCTGTCATCAACTCTCCAGGTTACTCTAAATAAGACATCTTGTTGCACATTTTCAGCTTAAGAAGTTCAGTTTTGTAAACACACAAATATTTTTTTCTGTTTACCTCACTGCTGCGTCACTGGAATTCATTTTCAGAAACATGTTTTTTTCCATGAGTAATATGATTCTCTTTAGAGCCGGTTATGTTTCTTAGCTGTATTTATAGTTAAAAGTATGTTCTTTCTTGGTGTAGATAGGTCAGGTGAGAAAAGCCAAAGGATGAATTTAGATATTATCTCATATGCCCTGAGGGCTCTCTTATTCAGAATAACACTGGCTTTCATAAAATACTTTGATTCATTCTATTAGACATGGATTTAAGGATATTAAATGGGAAGGACTGTAGTCTGAACACGTGATTTTGTCTCCATTTCAAATAACCCAAGCAATGGAGCAGCTGTTTTCTTCTTCTTGCTTTAATTCTTTCTGAAATATATTAATCAGTTCTCAATGTGTATCAAAATGAATTTTTCCTTTCTGTATATTCCCTCTTCCCTCCATTACAGGGTCTCGCTTATTTCTGTGATATTTTTCAAAGGGGTCAGTTCCTTCCCAAATAAAATCCTGGTGACCATTCTGGGAATAGCTTGCTGCAGGGATCCCTATTGACATGCAGTGTGGCAAGTGTACTATGTTTGGTTCCCCCTGTCTGCACGGTGCTCCAACACTGTCCCAGAAGGGTTTTGTCTGAAAGTGCCCCACATTCCACTGCACTGTAGGCCACAGACCTGCAATATACCCTAGAGGCACTCTGTAAAACACCTTTCTGAAGACTTGTAGCATAGTAGTTTTACCATTTCAGACATTCTGGGAAAAAAAAAATGGCCACAGTACAATATGATGCTCAAAGGAGGAAAAGGTCAAAACTCTGTATTGCCTCTGTGGTGAATCTGCTCAAGGGACCTGAGCCATGGAAAAGTGACAAAGGGAGCTGGAGACGCTTCCTGAGGATGGTGCTTTTTTCAGTGGAGACTTTAGTCCATGTTGCCCTTTTCAAAAACAGAATCTTAAATAGAAATTTTTAAGCTGTGCGAACAGATTTTGCATCCTTCCACTCAACTAAGCCAAATCAGCTCCTAAACTCTCTAAATAAGTTCTCCTCAAATGACCTTGCTACTTGCCAAACCAAATCCAAGATAAATATGTTCCCTGACCCGAATCACCACTGATGAAAATAACAGTTGCCTGTCATGTCCAGGAATAATTGTATTATTAATATTCATTGAGCAATCCAGATATGGAGCATTAGTTTCCAACTGTGATGCAATTTTGGATAACATTTGTTTGTTTCGCCCTATTTCAAACATTTCTGATCAAACACAAATCTGATCCCTCCTGCAACTGTGTTGCAGACTTACAAGGATTTTCCGCATCATTTTCTTTTTTTTTTTTGTTTTTAGTCCCCTTTACTCTTCTTCCAGGAACTGATTTGGGGTCAAACAATTCTATCTTATCCACATTGTCAGTGTTTTCAATATATCACATAATACTTACAGTGAATAATAAAGGAATATAAGAATAAGGGAACATAATAATAAAGGAAACGTAAGTTTAGATATGTGCTGGTGCTAACTCCGTTGCACTCTGACAGAGTCACACAAGAAACTCAGATTGTGAGTTTCAGTGCAGCATGGTGACTCGGTCTGCACAGGCTTCAAACAATGACCAGTTTCCAAATAACAGTGTCTGAATTTATCTCATGAAAACATGCCCAGATACGACTGGGAAAAAAAAGAATGGGTAAATTTTTTTGAGGAGAAAAAATAATTTTTCAAAAATATGACTTAGACTTTGCCTATAATCATTAAATAAACATAGTTAAAACCATCATTATGGTCCAAAAACAGAAAACGAACAAACAAACAAAAAAACACTCAGGATTCATCAGCACTTGCCCATTAGCAAAGACATGATTGATAAAGATGACAGAATGAGCTCTAACAATTTCAATATTTTTGAATATTAATGTCTAATATTTTTAGTGCATCTTCACTGTCCTAACTTAACATTGGCAATTATTCTTCTCTTTCTCTGGGCTTTCTCAGCAGCTCTTGTAGTGCCAGTCTGCACTATGTTATTAACAGTGGAAACACAAAGTCTGATTCTTTACCCACAGGAGGTTGAAATCAGAGCCACTGCATCAGCCTCATCTGGGAAGTGTTTGGGTGGTAGAATGGCTGACGAGACAAGAACTGACAAAGTAGGTTGAAGAATGATTTGGAGAGAGGTTTGCTAAGATAGTTTTCTTTAAATGATTTAAGTTTTATGTAGAAACAAAATCAGGCAGAGACTTCCCAAACATAGCAAAATACATGTAGCCTCTTATAGAATCCTAGAATCATAGAATGCTTAAGCTTGGAAGGGATCTCTAGAGGGCATCTAGTCCAACTCCCCTTAACACGCAGGGTCACCTAGAGCACATGGCACAGGACTGTGTCCAAGCGGGTTTTGAAGATCTCCAGAGAAGGAGACTCCACAACCTCTCTGGGCAGCCTGTTCCAGTGCTCTGTCACCCTCACTGTTAAGAAATTTTTCCTTAAGTTCATGCGGAACTTTTGGTGCTTCAGTTTGTGGCCATTACCTCTAGTTCTGTTGGTGGCCACCAGTGAAAAGAGGCCAGCACCATCCTCCTCACTGCTTCACTTGAAGTATTTATAAACACTGATCAGATCCCCTCTCAGCCTTCTCTTCTCCAGGCTGAACAGGACCAGCTCTCTCAGTCTTTCCTCACAGGGCCGATGTTCAAGGCCCCTGATCATCCTCATAGCCCTGCTCTGGACTCTCTCCAGCAGCTACACATCCCTCTTGTACTGTGGAGCCCAGAACTGGACACAATACTCCAGATGCGGCCTCACCAGGGCTGAGTAGAGGGGCAGGATCACCTCCCTCGACCTGCTGGAGACACTCTTCTTAATGTGCCCGAGGATCCCATTGGCCTTCTTGGCCACGAGGGCACACTGCTGCCTCATGGTCAACTTATCATCCACCATGACACCCAGGTCTTTCCCCGCAGAGCTGCTCCCCA
>NW_010586480.1:126866-147861 GCF_000705375.1 Tinamus guttatus
ACTGGCCTGTAGTTGCCTGGGTCCTCCTTCTTGCCTTTTTTGAAGACTGGCGTGACATTGGCCTTCTTCCAGTCCTCTGGCACCTCCCCCGTACTCCAGGATCTTTCAAAGATGATGGAGAGCGGCTTAGCTATGGCATCTGCCAGCTCCCGCAGCACTCTGGGGTGCATCCCATCAGGGCCCATGGATCTGTGGGTATCGAGTTTCCTTATGGGCTCTCTGACCCAATCTTCCTCTACCCAGGGCAACTCTTGCTCTCCTCCGGCTTCTTCTCTTGTCCCTAGGGCCTGGGGCTCTAAAGGGCTGCCTTTGGTAAACACCGAAGCAAAGAAGGCGTTCAGCAACTCTGCTTGTTCTGTGTTATTCATAACCAGGGTGCCCATCCCATTCACCAGTGGACCCACGTTTTCCCTGATCTTCCTTTTGCTGTTAATATATTTGAAGAAGTTTTTGTTGTTATTTTTAACGTCTCTTGCCAGATTGCCTTCCCAACCTGCCTTAGCTTTTTATATGCCCTAAAACTCTACCAGTTAATAATTGCCTTAAAAATCAGGTGGAAAAATGCAGCTTTTGATGGCAAAAACTGTATTGGTTAGCTAGTACTAGATAAGCACTGTCTGCAGTTTAGAATTAGCAATTTAGAATTAACAATAGAATTACAGAAGCAACTGAAACATTTCCCTGGTAATACAGTCCCCTAGCAAAGGTTGGAGTCACACTCCCACAATACACATTTCTAATAAAAAGTAGAGGAAAAATGAAAAGGAATGTTGATATTGATGTAAGACATTTCCTCCAAAAGAAGAATTGGCTCTTCAAGGTACACAAAGTACAGAAAAATTCACTCTGCTCTAAAGCTCTTGATCCTGGGCTTCAGAAGAACTCGGTGTCTCCTAAAATGTTGAGGACAGGAACTTCTTATTCTAAATTATGGCTTTAAGGGGCTTTAGTACAATACTAAATCTTGCTAGAGGAAAAAAAAATGCATCTACCATATATCAAATGCACTTTCTGGAAATTTAGAATTTTCTCTACAGCTACTTTCATTCTCCTGGCTGGATGATTGAAAAATGAGTATTTATGCCCTAAATTCTTAACCACACTCACTGGAGCTCTGAGAATTGCACTGCACTATTATTATCCATGTGCTGTAAGATGGAATTTGCACTTAGTGGGAGGAGGATTTTGATCAATAGTAATAATTTTATACAAGGGTCTCTGTGGATAGATGTTAAACTTACTTACTGAAGCAATTAGAGAAAGCTTAAAGGACTCAACAAATTACAAGCTGCTGCTCTTGTCACATTCTTAGTAGTAAACTGACTGTGAGCAAAGGACTAATATCAAAGAAGATCAAAATGAAAAATAGTTAAAACATTGTAAACTGACACCCATTTCATTTCTTAAGAAATAACATAGTCTTGCATTAAAAAGCTCATGGACTTAGCCCAAATCTTCATCACATGACGGAGAAACTGATACGTCTAACTGAATATTATCCAAGTCAATTATTTTGAGTGTTTAAAACTGCCTTCACAGATTTCTATTCCAGGTCTATCTTCACAAAAAAGAAGAAAGACAAAAAATTATATTTCAGTTAAACAATCCAAAGATAAAGGAAAGTACAAAATGGTACTGAAATGTAAGCAGAGGATCACAAATGTTAAGCAAATATCTCATGGATTCATGCAATCTTAGCCAAAATATACCACAACATAACCTGCCTGACCTGTCAGGCTGACTTACAGTGCTTAAACTTCTATCTAGCTCCTTTGTATTGTGATCAACAATTTATGTTTAGCTAAATAATAACATTCTGTTCCTCAAAGGATGTTGAAACAAGCTTATGTGCAGAAAGTTTACTCCTGGGATCTATAGCAGACAGCATACATCAAATCTATCAGTGAAGTTTATATTGGAAAAAAAAAAAAAAAAAAACAGAGAGAAGGAGAGGAAAAGAGAAAACTCACCCTCGTGGCTGCATGCAGAAGAGAAAAGATAAAGTCTCCAGATGAGATTCTCTCCTCAGGAGCATCATCTCAAGTACAGAAGGTGGTCTCCCATAATACCTCCCTATACCCTTATACTAATTATATAGTTCTTCCTATGATACTCTCAAGCTCCATATTACTTTTTCCTATGTAGGATGCTGTTAGCACTGACTGGATCATACTTTAACCACAAAGCAGGTATTGCATGCAGTCTGGTTGTTAAGCATTTTGCATGCATAATGCTTATCAGATATTTATTATTTCTATCTATATTTATGGATACTAACTCTATTTCATATAAAATACATATACTTAAATTTTGTGTGTGTGCGTGATTAAGTAATCTTTATCCATTATGAAGGGTTGAATTTGTAAAATACAAAGCTTGATTTTGCCTTCTTATTATTTCCTCTTCACAGTATCTAATTTATCGGCTTTGTGACTGTTAAGACCTGGCAACTACAACAGAAAAACCTCCCTGTATGTACATGGTAGAAGGTTTTCATAACTTTCAAATATGTACGGGTCATGGTAGAAGGTTTTCATAACTTTCAATTCTAGGCCTTGAAGTAGCCACACTATCCAGTAGATCACATCTATCTGTTTTCCACAAAGATCTTACGCATATGTCTGAGAACATCATTTAGGTGTTCATTCGCCTTTCTTTTGTTTTTTTATCTCTATTCCAAAGTCTTTCAAGTTTGCAGTTTCATTTGATCTCGTGTCATTGTTTCAATGTGAACGGTGGTGGCATAACAGATGACTTAAAACTCATCCTAATCTTGCTGTTACATCTTAGAGTTTTGTTCCAGGAAGGCAGCTGATCGTCTTCTGCTCCTTCTGAACCTTGCTGAACATAGTGATACAAACAGAATTATATGTCCATGCCCATTGAAAATTAGTTCCCTCATTGCCCACTCTTTCAGAAAATTTCTTTATCTTAAAAGATATTTTCCAATTCAAACAAAGGTAGAAAATGGAGTGGAGAGGAGAGGAGAGAAGAAGAAAGAGAGAGTAGGGGAGAGGAGAGAAGGTGATGAAAGACTGTTTGTTCCCAATAAATATTTTTTATTGTGTCAATTTAGCTACCAAAAATAGGCAAAGATTTTGATTTATATGAATGTTGTCTTATGAATTCTTGTTGTAGTTACTGCATAGACTCATATAGTTCCTTGAGAGGGATGAAGTTTCTTGCAGAAGCTCTCATTAGACCCTCTTTAATTCCTAACACTGTCCATAAGAAGAGTGGAGAACTGATATGTGTTCTGCGAGTGTTTATAGGAGAAGAAAACACATGAAAATCTAATTTGTTAAAGATATAATCCAGAAAAAAAGTTTATCTTAATCTAATTTGTAAACCTTCATCTAGACTCTAATTTTCTACCACTGGAGAAAAATTACTTCTGCTTGTTTATAAATAGCAACTGAAAGCTGTGCACTTAATTAAATGTCCACTGATTAATCTGACTGCCTTGGTATATCTTCATAGCCTGTGATTTATGGAAAGCCAGGGGGTCATGGGAACCATTTACCAAGTTAATGGAGATATATGAGAACAGTCATTTTAGCCTGCAACATTTTATTAAAAAACTTCAGGCACAGATCGTAATGATGATGTAGTTTTATTATCTATCTGCCTTTGTGTTGTTGCCTCTAAAAGCAATAAGAAACTTTGATTTGGTGAAGGAGAGCTGGGTCCAAATTATGCCCTGAGAAACAGATGGCCATTCAACGGGAGCTATGTGCAACAAGCTAACAGAAAAATTAGGCTGTAATTCAGATTGTGTGGGATGTAGGATGGGGTCATACAATATTTCCAACTTGAAAACAGAAACCTAGAAGTATAGAAAACTCCTCTATTTTACAGTACACAAACACCAAAATCAGCCAATGACATGTCCCAAGTCACAGGGATTCTATCTTTTTTTTTTTTCTAACTTATTGATTTACTAAGAGTGCTAGAATTTTATAGTGTTGAGGTGTTGGCTTCCCTTTCTTAACTCTTTTAGGGATTTCTTACATTCTCTGCTGTCATCCCTTTGTTTTACAATTGTGCATGCTACAGCTGAAGTTACCTGAAAAACAATTCAGAAGTTGGGTCTTCAGTTTGCAGCATTAGTAATTAAAGCACTTTATTGCTATAGCTCCCTGTCTAAATTTGCTAGTTTTTGACGTCCTCTTTTTATAATGCTTCTTACCCCTTCCTTCCTAGGTCCTTTTAAATTCCACTCTTCCCACCTTTTCATTCTTTCTCACCTCCTTAAAACAACATTAATATGTTCAATCTTTTCTCAAGCATAAACATAGAAGAACAAAATCTTCTACTTTACATGTGTCCGTAAATGCCCAGAGACGTCATTTTCTTCCACAAAAGCATCTTAAATTTCATGAGTTACCTAGTATTTGTATTGTGCTGCCATTATGGACATCTCTATGGGTCTTACCAATGGAATAGATACTAAAGTTGGCAAGGAGGGTTGGTTGTGCTTAGGAGGTTCTAGAATATATAAAATATAATTCAAAATTAGTTCTTTTCATTCACCGACATCTCTTTCATGATCAACTTCATATTATGCCTTTAAAATTTCCCTAGAAAGTAAAATAACTTGTCAGAAGTATACAAAAATAGGAAATCGACTGCATGAGCAACATATCACACAGAAAAAAGCCACATGGACTTTACAGACTTACATCAGCACCATGTTCAGTTCATAAAAATGGTCGATTTGTGCACTACATTTTGAGAGGCATTTGCAGTCATTATGGGTCATGTAGCTACTGCCACTGCTTGACTCCAGTTTGACTTTTTCTCTTATCCTCTGCTGCTATGTACAATACAAATTTCCTTTCTCTCCTCTCCTTTAGATCCTTTACTATTTTTTTTCTTCTCAGTTATCTTGGAGTTATATTCTCCTCTTATTTATATGCTCAGTCCAATAAGTGTCTCTTCTGTATTCATAAACAGTATGAATATCAAAACCACTTTTTACAAAATGTCATAGGATGCAATAATATTTGATGTTTTCATTGACAGAATACCTCGTTAAGTAACGTGCTATCATCAGGATTAAAAAGCAGCACAACAACTATTTAATATAAAATGCTAGGCACACAATATTTCTTTTTCTATTTCCTGATTTAAATGCTAGGAAGAATCATAATGGACAGCCTGTGAAAACTTGAAAATGTGCCACATTTGTTTTGATATCCACTGCCAGGCCCAGCTTTTTATTCAGGTGTTTTGTGGTCTCATCGTAAAGAATCTGTGTATCTTTAGGTGTTTTAAAGAAACAGTCAGCAGCAGTAGCTTCTTCATTATATGGCCCTGCGTTTCTACCCAGACTGCGAACATGTTGACTCTGAGCTCAGTGATGGTTGAGACTCTCTTGGGTGTGATTTTGTTGGGACAGCAACTGCCCTTCCTCCATGTTTTGTGTTGTTGTTTTGCTTCAAGCTCCACTTTCAGCAGAACATTTTTCCCTTTCCTTGTCTCAGCAGAGGCTCAGGATTTGGGTCACACCAGACTTCAGCAAGGTGGAGGATGGTTTCTTTGTCTAAGTCTTTCTCTGATCGAAGGTTTCTTGGTCTTTTGTTCTTTGGTAACTAGTGAAGCAAGAACTGGCCTTAGCACTTCAGTCAACCTCAGAAGACCCAGATGTGAATTTCTCCTAGGATGTGCTTATTTCTGTCCATTTGTTACAGGGGGAGAGAGCTAGGATGCCTGCAGACAAGGCACAACACTTAGCTGCCTCAGCTGAGACAAATCCCATCTCTAGGGACTTCAGCACCAAGTGCAGTTTTCTGTGAGAATAAATCCAAGCACAATCATGAACACAGACCAAACGTCTTTCTATTTGAAGACGATTCAAAATCCAAGTCACTTTAGTGCTCCAATGCCCTAAAGAGATCTTTACTCTCATGAATGCAAGTTGAGAGAATCAGATTTATTCTCTCCCTAATAGTATGTTCCTCATCCTGGCGTATTTATAGCAGTGTGCACAAACTTCTCTAGGGTTTTGCTTTTTTCATTCTGTCACTCTTTCTTCTTTCTGAAACTTCATTTCCTTTCCTTTTGTCTTTTTTTTGGTTGCAATTTTAAGTTTTTCTTTAGCTTCAGAGGATGGATGAAGCCAGGCTCTGATGTATTGATATGTATTTAGGCAGATCTCAGGATTGCTGTTGACCACAAATTTTGGTTTGCAAAGTCTCCCATTAAATAGGGAAAACAATATTGCTGTGACATGCATCATGCCCATGCAATTCTAGGCTCCTTTAAATTCTGTGGATGCACAAAGTGACTTTCTCCTGTCATTTTCCTACAACTTAGGAACTGTACCTCATCGTTTTTACTTGATAGACTTTTATGGGTTTGTACATAATTTTATAGAACAATTATTTATTTGGACCTTTAGATTGTCTGTCTGATAAGATTTCACTTTTTAAAAAAATGTCAAGGAACTTTAATATTCATACACAATTACATGGTTTCACTTATATATATCCAGTTTCTAACATACAGAATCCTTAAATATTTATTTATATAAAATAATTGTTTTCTCTCTAGGTGCAAATATAAATCAGCATTTGTTTTTCTGCACTGGAGCTTATATATATTCAATAGAGAATTTAGATTATTTCCATAACTGCTAGTTGTAGTATCTCAAATTTTAAACAAAGAAGACAGGAACAGCAATTATAAAAATGTCATTTGGTGTAAGTATTTTTCTAGAAAAGGAGCACACTTTGCTGTAGTTTAAGAAGTGTTCTTCAAAAAGCTTTTTTTTTTTTTTCCTGCCATTTTTTTTCTTCTCACAGATATCTAATGCCTGATTTATAGCAATTTATTTTAATTAATTCTGGACACCTGCAACCTGTAATTGATTTGGCACTGATATAAATTTCTTGACTCCAATCCAGCTATTACACTGCTTTTAATCATATTCAGTTTCTCCTTTGAATGTGAGTGTCAGACACACAGTAGTATGGAATTTACAGGGGGACAGGGAGCTCTTATATTTCAGGAATAATTTTAGAGATTGTTTTCATTCTGAATATTGAGCCAATCTAATCAACAAAAAAATCATAAACTACTGAATTTTAAAGAAAAAATATCTCTCAAGTTATAATATCTCTAATTTTCATTGGCAGTGCTAAAATGATAATATTTTGGTGACACTGCCACTTTATTCCTATTATCTTCAAGTTCCCTCCTAGATTCAGACCTAATATTTTTAATCTCCCCAATTTCTAAGTAGAATATAATAAGAGATATTTCCAAGTGTCTGAGTTGTATGGTACCAATCTTTAATGTATAAAAACATAATGTGGCACTTTTTGGAATAATGAAGTTAAAGTCTTTTCAACATCAGCTCAAATGATTACTACATGAATAAGCTGAAGCTGTAGCATCTTTACCATTTGGATTCAGGAGAACAACCCAAATCATTCAAGAAATATCAAACAACTAGAAACCCCTCAAAACTGTTTTATAAGGAGTTTAACCTGTAAACTAATACCTTTTATATATTTCTTATATACACAGAAATACAGGAAGGAAAACCCAGTAATATACATTAAAACCTTATAAGAAATCTTCATCTATATGTATTACAACCTAAAATAAGCATATGTGAATCACAAAGGATGTTGTCTGCATTCATTCTGCGGAGAAAAGATTGGGATATTTGTATGTTTTATACACATGTATGTATATTTCTATATTTTAAAATAATATATAATAGAAGCTCTTGTATAAAATAATATATATTGTAAAGGGCAATATAATAGATATGCATGAGCAGGTACATATGCTTTTAGCATTTTCATGTAATCTTCCCCTGAAGTCATGATTGGAAATCCAGAGCAGGAAACATGCCAGCCTATGTTGAGCGCAAGTCCATCTCTCACACACACTATTTTCAGCTATTTGAAGGAGAGACCTCAAGAGCCTCTCTTTATCGCTTCTTGTTCAATATCTATATTATACTCCAAAGTTTCAGTTCACTAGGTGGAGATCAAAACTTGGGAATAATCATCTGAAACAATCCTTTCTTCCTGGAGTTTTGCATAAAAAAATCTTAAATTGTCATTGTGTGAAACTGTGTCTCAATAAGCAGAGAGGAACTTTGAGGATTAATGTCTGACTTAGTGCCTGCTATTACTCTGGCTGAATCCCTTAACTCTTCTGATTCCTCATCTGTACAATGGGATAGGAACAATATTGCTTATTTACTCTGCAGAGTCTTTGAGTATTAATTTGTCATAGAGTCCTAGACTCATTCAAAGGACCTGGGAATGTCACTAGTTCAACTTCCTCTACAAAGCAGGTCATACACTGAATCAGACCAGGTTGCCAAACATACTTTCAGAGCCTTGACATACTTGCAAAAATTGCTTTTCAAAAAATTAATAAACTCAACTGCACTATTTTTAAAGAAAGTATGGCTTCATATTTTCACAATGGAGTAAACTGAATTTGTGGAGAGCATCACCAAGATAAAAAATTATTTCCGTGATTGTGCTTTCAAAATGTTGCTCATATCCATAAATGTAATACATACAAATTGTCACAGACGCACAGTACAGGACACAACAGTTTTACTTTGTAGTGTGCAATATATGACAAAAAAGAACATGATGTTATGGTTATCTTGATTAACCAAACAAAAAATGCTTGAGAAGTATTTACATTTAAGTTACAAAGTGTTTATTTTCAAGTGATTCACCACATCACAGAACAGTGCATTCATGCCCCTTCAGAAAATTTCCCAGGGGAAGTGAACAAGTCTTAAGCTCTGTCCAGATCATTTTCTCATCGTTCATTATCTCTCCTGATGCCTTTGACTGGCGTTGCATTTCCTATGTGCAGTGAGCCTGTAGGCAGTTCTTACTCTTACAAACATTGAAAAGTGCACTAAACTTTATGCGTATGATGAGTGACTCCATCTTGTCCGGAGAGAAGCCAAATCATAGAATCATAGAATGCTTAAGCTTGGAAGGGACCTCTAGAGGTCATCTAGTCCAACCCCCCTGCACACGCAGGGTCACCTAGAGCACGTGGCACAGGACTGCATCCAAGCAGGTTTTGAAGGTCTCCAGAGAAGGAGACTCCACAACCTCTCTGGGCAGCCTGTTCCAGTGCTCTATCTGTGAACCTGGACTTTTCTTTCAGCGTACAGATATCTTTTTGTTTTTCACACACACATACACACACGCATAATTTAAGGAAGAATTCTTACCATTTTTGTCCCTGGATAACACAGTTCTCTGACTTTTTACAGGCTGATGGATTGGCCAGTATCGCGTGAGCCCATCACGGCCCGTCAAGTATAAGGTCAAGTGGGTGTAGGTAGAAAGGTGCATAATGTCTCTTCACGTAGCTCTCTGTAGCTGCAAAGAAGCGAAAGCATGAACTGACTGCTTAAAAGGTGCACAGCTCAATTAACTTTAAACTAAAATATATCTGATCACAGTTTTAGAGATAATATGCTTCAAACTGATGTTCGGATGAACATCATGCTAGATGGATACTATATGCTCAGTGTTGTAAACTTTCTTTTTTTTCATTTTTCCAAGAAAAGCCATATCATACTGCTGTTGGTCATCCTGCTATCACCTCGATACTACCTCAGTAGAGATAATACCACAGTGATCTGCTAACTTTCTAATACCTGCATATTGCTTAAAACTAAAATTAAAGTAGTATTTTAATACATAATTTAATTTTACTTAAGATTGAAAATCAGACTTTATCTAAAGTTCTTTTGGTAAAACAGGGTACATACAAACAGAGTTTCACCTTTGTTAGAATTTTTGTATCTTAAAAGGGAAGAAATGCTTACCTAATATCTTCTTAATGTTCTTAGTAACTTCCTCTTCTTCTAAAGAGCCATTTTCAAGAAGTCAAATAGTGACAACATAATGTATGTTATATGTTCTAGCTTTCCCTTCTTTCTTGTTACTTTCTACTTTTTCTCTTAAATCAGTAATGATTTGCGCCTAACATTGGAGCTCCCAGAAAATGTATGTATAGCACATGATGGATTCTGTCAGATGATGGATACTACCAACTGCACGTAATAGAGATAGCTAGAAAAGATGTGTATATCCAGAAAAATACCAGTTTCTCACTAAACAGTACCAACTGTTTTTTTTGGTTTGTTTTGCTTTCAGTTGCATCCTTCATGCTAAGTAAATAATAGCAAACTTTTAAAAGTCATTTCATTTCATTTTTTTAAAAGTTAATTACTTGTAGTAATTCACTTTGTGTTAGCTTGAGTTGTCAACAAGGTTAGGGCCCTTCTTTTTGTCACCTTTGCTTACATGCAATCATAATCTTTTTGAAAGCTAGATAAAATGTAACTAGGAAGCTCTTCCCTAAATATCTTTATCTTATTGTGTGTCCTGCCTATACACAGCCAACAAAAAAAAAATGTTTTTGGTTCAATCTAAACATAAACTTATCTTTATTAAAAAGATAAAATTTTAAAAGTTTTATCTATTAAAATGACAAAGATATCCTTATATTTATATCTAGCTTATTCCATTTAGACTAGGAAGAAATGCTTCCTCAATGCCTGAAAGTTTTTCTGTTTGTTTTTTCTTTTAAATGTTGTATATGTTGTATGTGTTCTCACTACCTAAATATAAGATCTTTCTACAATATCTGTGAAAACCACGAAGAAGCACAACTATACTATCTTTCTCTCAATCAGAAGTGAACATCTAGCTCTGATACAAGCAAGTTCAGCTCCAAAATCTTCAATTAACTCTCTCCAGATTATATTACAGTTGAATTTGAGACTAAGTTTTTTCTTGTGAGCAAAATGGTTCTTTATTAGTTATCAAAAAAAGATTTTCTTTTTATATACATTTTTGTTAGAAGTATTGATTATTTCAATATAATCAAATATTACACAGATCAAAATTAGCATGCCCAGAAAATATTAGAAAATATATGAAAGAAGAAAATATATGCTAACATCAAAATACAGTTACTGCATTGAATATTGCACTGTGATTTATTGCAGAGGGAAACAGAACAAAATGGGAGCTTTTATCAGTTCAGTCCATATCTTCTCGTTGTAATTCAAAACATCTAACAAATCTTACTGTACTCTAATTTGTAATATGTCAAAAGAGCTATTTCCTATACAGGTAGATAGAAACTATCAGATTGAAAGAATTATAATTTTTGCTACATCAGGACAAGTTCTATTATGGCTTGATGTGTTCTGTATCATAAATCTAGCAACAATAGACAGACAACCGTGATCTTCTGCATTCATGGAAACAGGAAAGACGTAACTTGTCTTTTCACATGCTTGTTAATCACTTTCAGAGCATAAACATCATTCCATGTTAAACAGCAAACTGCATCATGTGACTGATATCCTTTAAAATGGTCTCAAGAGTCTTCTGGCATGAAACAAGCTGCTCAGTGCAGTGTCACATGCAAAGGGAGCTGAGTATACGAACCTTCATCAATATTAGCTGGAAGAGCCAAAGAGGGCATATAAATAGTTTTCATGGTTTTATAGAGATTAAAACCACAGTGGAAAATTAGATAATCTAAATTAATATCTCATATCATCACAGTTTCCTTTGCTATGTCACATAGCTTGTAATTACTAAAGAATACCTTCTTTGAGACAAGAGTCCAGGCTTAATGCACAAGCCCAGAAGGACAGAGCTCTACCTTTGGCAGGCTTGAGGATTTTCTTGCAGTGATTAATTAGCCACAGACATTAAAACATACTCTTTACTTTCAGTGCTAATTGGTTTGTAGCTTTCTGCTACTAAAACTTCAAATACCTTTCTCATCTAGATTATGAAGAACGCCTAGTTTTAGGACCTAGCATTTTCTCCCCATAACTTTAGATTTGTGAAATAAATATTTTAAATAAACCAAACAAATGGATTTTTTTCTACTATGCTATGTTTTCCCTAGCTTTTGATTCATTTTCATTTTTTCCCTTTTTCCTATACACCAAAAATCCATGGTCTTTTTAAAATGTTCAAATAGAAATATAAAACCCACCCAGTGCTTCATCGTCTTTGCCATCAGTGTGACATATCAGAGTAAAATCTCCAAAATTTTCTACTCCTAACAGAGTTAATGTAATGCAAAAGTAAAAGCAGAAGTAAAAGAAGTTAAGCATCATTGTGGAGCAAGTCTCCAGTCTGCAGCAGTACAGTTCAAATTATGAATTATCAAGCCTGGGAAATACCAGTGCTTTTTCCTTCTTTTGTTGCTTCATAGTTATTCTGTAAAGATTGTAACACAAATGACTACTGTTCAGATCAGAATGGAGGGACATGTGAAGCTGTACCAGGTCGTACAGTGTAGCAGAGAAAGTCATGCCCTGGGGAATTATTTTATCAGAATAAGGATAAATTGCCTATCTGAGATGATTTAATTATTCTATTTTATTCTTCTTCACTTAACACACTCTCTTTGAAAAACAAATGAATCAAAACTCCAAGAAAATGCAGAGCATACTTACAAGTTTTGTACCTTGTTCATATGTCACTGTGTTTTGTCTTAGTCCTTGTCAAATAAAGGTGGAATAAGATACTGGTAAAATACATGAGCTGTGCTCAGCCTCTGTACTGAGTGATGGATATCCAGGATCAATCTGAGGTAGCAGGGAAATCTCTCCATTCAAGCTCTAAAACACAACAGATGCTGCTCTGCCAGTTTTCATTACACTAAAGTAGTGTGGCAACAAGATTGCTTCTGTTTTGATGCTATCAGTTTTCTTTGGAATAATACCCATTTCAGATTCCTCTTTTGCTGTTGAAATATAGCACCCTTCAACAGCACCTCCACTTTTCTTATTTTTAAAGCAACACCACATAGATTTAAATTTTAAGTGATCTGAGGACATTGTGAACTATCCTGTGAGTAGATAATAATTTCTAGTTACAAAATGTTTAACAGCAGGGGCTTGATTCAAAAGCAGGCAGTTCTTAGACTTTTATCTAATGTCCTCAGCTGTGCAGAGTTAATGAAGGTTTGCAATTACCATGAATTTTAACTAATACTCAGCTTTATTTTTAATTGTTTTGTTTACAAAATGCATTCATTAATCACATTAATGTCATATTTTATCACTTTCAAAATTACGTGACTGCAGTTGAAGAACTCCAGACAGAACAGCTTGTCGATGTCTCCTTGAAATGTATTATGAGACTTGATAAAATGGAAAATAAAAAGTTTTCCTATTATTTCTTCCAGTGAAGAGAGTTCACAGCAGATTTTGGTTTTATATTTTTTCTCAGGCTCATCTTGTCCCAGTCTGTAATGAATATGATAGCTGGAAGTTCAAAGCAGTCATTAATTCTTCAATAGCTGGACGCTCATGCAGCCAACGAGATTTATGCTGATTGAGAAACTACCTGGGACAGCTAGGTAGTTAAATCTCCTGATTTAACTATTCATTTTTGGTTTTTTTCAACTGACTTGGTCATAAAGGCCAAAGTCAGTATTTGAATTCCATTTGAATATGATTGCAGTAAACCTTTTGCAAGGTTTGCCCTTTCGCACCTTTATGAACAGATGAATTATTGTTGATAAAGCGAAAGTGGTGCTACTGGACACATATCAGAGACTATGAAAGAAGCAGAGCTTCCCTTTTCTGTAATGCATCTTACTTTTTCCCGGGTTGTATTTAACATAAAGGACTGTTAAATTCTTTTCTTCTTTGCAGATTGGAAGAGAGAAGCTAGCCAAATGTGATTTTGTTAATTAGTATGAGCTGTATTAGAGGCACAGTTTCAGACAGCAAGACAGCACTGAGACATGCTGTTTTTGTCTCCTCTCAGTTCTTTATCTTGGATCAAAGACAAATTCTACTGCAGTCATCTGAGCCTTGGGAGTAGCTGATATCATTAGTAAATGAAATACGTAGGTCCAACTTCATGTACCTGTCATTCTTCTGATTTTATTCATCAGGCATTCACTGGGTTTCTGAGGCATGACAAACACCAGCCAAAGCCCCTCCGTGACCTTGATAATGGAAGTAGCAAAATAGGGGGACCTTGAGAGATGCTATTTTTAGCTGTCACTCTTAATTAGAAAATTAATAATTTAGCAGCTAGATAAAACAATAAAAATATGTTTCCTTTTATAGTTATTGCTGAGAAATAAGGAATATTTTCAACCTCAGAACAAAAGATAGATTTTGCTGTTTTTTTTTTTTTTTACTGTTGTATACAAGTTGGGTGAAAATTGATTATTTCCTCTGTGCCTTATATAACTATGCTTAATATTTTATGTTGAAGGAAGAATCAAATTCATAAATAATAAAACTTAACCTTCCAGGTGAAATGGTTTGTCTCTGCAAAAAATCACAAATTTAATGCAATAATGCAGTGCTTTAATGTCAACTGTAATTTTCTGCTACAAACACACACTGACACATTAACGTCAGTCATGAATGTTGTAGGCATTCAAATTCAAATAGTTAATCACTATATTTTTTACTGATTTGTGCTATCTCACTTAACAGAAATGTATTTACAATTCTATTCTAAAGATTTATCTTGAGTTTAAGAAGGAAGTACTGCTGATAGTGAAGTCAAAATGAACTGTGTTCATTTTGTGATAATGTGATATCATCAAATCACATCAATCAAATGTGATAAAAGATTTTGTTTTGCCTTATAAAATTCCATACATTTTACTTAAAATCCTAAGTTATAACTACAGGTATGGAATCTGGGAAGTAGCAAGATAAATAAAGAAAAATGATCTCAGAATATAACAGTGATGATAAGAGGGAGAAATGGACAAAAAGGAACAGGGCCCAGTAGAAGGGTCTCAAAAGGAGGTTTAGCAAGCACACTTGGTCTAAGAATTTCTAAACTGGAGCTGTGAATGTATTTGGAGCATCTAAATTGAAGCCATCTGTATAAGTCATTTAGATCTTATCTTTTTCCCTTAAAATTCTGTATCCATCTACTTTCCTGGTGATCCATGTTCAGCACTATCTTCTAACAGTGTTAAAGCAATAGATAATTTAACCCTAGAAGGATAAAAGTCAACAGCTTTGACTCAGAAAACACTCAGGATATATTACTTAACTGTATTAAATAATTACTTGTTCACAAAGTCACTAAATGTTAACATCGATTTATATTATTTTCTAATTCATCTGTCCAGAGGGGTGATTACTTTTAGGATTTAGATTTTCTCTGCATTAAATGTGTTATTGGCAAAGAATGTGGACTAAATTGCCAACAATAAAAGATTAAAGGAAGTATGGACCATGATCACCTGGCTAGTGTCCTTCTCTATGATTTATGATCAACAAACATTGACTTCTCTTTCTTTCCAAAAGTAATTTAATAAAAATATACCCTGCACAAATATATCTGGCTGTATATCCATAAACAAATTTACCGTTAACATAATTTTTGAGATTCCTAGAAAGACAATCAAGGTTCTCGATCGTATTATGTTGGACATAAAAAATGAGGTCAAAAAGTTTCAGTCCAAACTTTTCAGCTGTCTTCATAATTGCAGTTTAATGCATTGATCCTGCATGATGAAAAGTACTTTATAGTGATGTCTAGTGTCATCTATGGTAAATGACAACAGTTTCATCTAACATATTTTCATTTCAGAGTGTATTACACTGAAGTATCACAGAATCAAAGATGTTATCAAAATTAAGAGAAAGATTAGACATTTATTTAAATAATAAAATTCAAATTTCAATAACATTACTAAGTTTTAAAAGAGCTGCAGGGTTTAATCTTATCTCTCATTTAGAACTTAGAAATAGATTATGATAGACTGCTTTGTCTCTTCTAAAACATTTAATGAATGCCACCACCTGACATGAAGCATTCCTTTAGATAGACTGATCGTCTGATGGACTGTACCACTTTCTGTGTTCTTAAAACATTGGTGTCAGCACCATGGCTCTGTATCCGCTGAATCCTTCTCCTTCAGCCTTTATGACCGAAATAACAAGGAACTATTTATGGTCAAATACATTTTTTTTTTGATGATGTTATCTACTGTTTGTTAGAGATTTATACATCATAGAATCACAGAATTAACAGGACATTTGATGTGGGAAATGACCTGCTGAGGTCATCTGGTCCAAATTCCCCTGCTCAAGCATGATCAGCTCAAGCATGGTTAAGCGTGGTCAGCTAGAGCAGGTTGTCCATGATTGCATCCAGTCAGGTTCTGAAAAGCAAACTTTGTTTTGCCCCAAACCTCTTCATTTCAGTCTACCATTTAAATTCGTGGATTTAACACTTCACACTGTGTCTTCCTTTCCTTTCTGGAAACAATTGTAACCCACTCTTTATGATTATGAAAAAAAAAGTCCATGAGTTCAAAGCTGCACTTTTCACATTAAAAATGAAATAAGTTTTAAAGGGAATGAAGGAAGTGAAGAGGAAAGAATTCAGAAAAACACAGATTTAACTGGGAGTTCCCATGTTGTTCTTGAGAATATATTTTATTAACATCTTGACTGTCCAAAGGCTGCAACAGGACATAGAAACACAAATCTCTACTCAAACTTCGTTAAATATATATTTAAATGTCTTCATATTAAAAGTTATAAATAGCAGTGACAGGTTTAAAGGTGTTATTTTCTAATGATGCATCATCACCAGTTTGCACTGCGAGGGGGATGGATATGGAAGTGCAGAAAAAGAACGATTCATATTTGCTAATGACTGTCTCATAAAGCTGCATGTACCTCTTTTTCCTGATGTTTCAGCACTTTTGCTTTTTAGTAGTTTATTTTTTATTAACTTCAGCCTTTTAGACATATGATCATTTGTTTGGCTCAGTCTAATTGTGTCCAACATCTCCTTCATTGGATATATTGGTTTGTTCTATGTAAGAGTAAGTCCTTTGTTCATTGCTGCTTATGATTTATTTGATTTCAGAATGTGACATATTCATCACCATTATCTGTGCAGTTACAGCTGCACTATTCTGTAGCTATAGATGTTTCTGTTAATGAGGTAACATTGTAAGAAGGATTTATTTGGTTGCTCAGCTGGATCTGGCAAAATCACCTATACACCACTGTTGGGAATTTGAATTGTGTAGCTTAGTCTTCCTTTTTACTCAAAATAGTACTTCTTTTTCAGTCAAAGTCATAAATAAGCATAGCAGTTCTATCTTCATATTTGGAAATACACTTCATCAGTTTCCTGCAGTGGCATATTGTATTTCTTATGCAGTTGTATAGTTCTTATTTGTCTCTTTTTAAATCTTGAAGACACAATGATTCTTGAGAATCACTTTGTCTTTTATCTTGGGCATGGACTAGATAGCTTCTTTAAAATCAAAATTCTTCAATGTTTCTTAGAGACAAAATATATTTCCAATAAATGTACAAACTTATTTCTGTTTTTTTATGATCATACCCCTGTATATCTGTATTAATCACAGATATTTAAAACTAGGAATGATCTAGAAAATCACCTTTATCTACTTTCTCTTTTTTATAATAAAATGCATAAGTTTTTTTTGTTTATACAAGAATATATTTTTAACAGATAACTGTAAAAGTGTGGGACAATTTTAGTTGTCAGCCAAATTCATAATCTGGAATTGTTGTACTATAAATGTCTAAGGATAGAAACAAGGCAAAGAAATAAAAAGAAATGTATTTTATTAAATCATGGAATGCAGTTGGAAAAATCAGATAAGGTTTGGGTATTATACTCCTTAGGTCTTCTAAATCTAGATCCAGTTACTACCAGAACTTTGTCTTTTTTGTCTTCCAAAGTGAGGAGTCTCTGCACACTGATCAGCTGTTGATTTGTCTCAGATTAATAGTTATTACAAGAAGTCATGGTTAAATAGAGCCAGCTGCTGCCATAGCTACCATATGAAGGATTCAAAATGCATTGGAGCAACTTTTACAGGGTTCTCTATTTGTTATAAAGATAGTAAAGGATATGATGCTTAGAATGTTCCATCAGTAGTTTTCCAGGTTGTATGAGCTGAGTCCCAGCTCTAATATTTTGCAACAACCAAGACTACTAATTAGAAGCAAAATTCCATGCATTTGATCTGGCTGGACTAGGAAAACAGTAATATCACTTTTCAAGGAATGTGGAATGTCGAAGGGAAAACATTTCAGCTTTTCTCCAAAAAAAGTAGTGTTAAAGAATAATCTTAGATATAAATTAAAATAGAAGTACTACATGGACTGGAAGCAGAGATTTCTATGGTATCCAAAGTAATAAAATGTATATGACAACTAGCCAGAACTAGCTCTTCATGTCCATGAATATGATTCTCCAGTTCCAGAAAAAGCAACAGAGCAACGTACCACTCAAATACATTATTGTTATGTTATCCACTGTGCTTCACATTGCCTGTATCTTTATTATATACATCATTCATCATATACATTCAGAGGGACATAGACAGGTTGGAGAGTTGGGTGGAGAAGAACTTCATGAGATTCAACAAGGACAAGTGCAGGGTCATGCACCTGGGAAGGAATAACTCCAAACACCAGTACAGATTTGGGGTTGACCTGCTGGAAAGCAGCTCCACAGAGAGGGATTTGGGAGTCCTGGTTGACAACAAGTTAACCATGAATCAGCAATGTGCCCTTGTGGCCAAGAAGGCCAATGGGATCCTGGCCTGCATCAGGAGGAGAGTTGCCAAGAGGTCAAGGGAGGGGATTCTACCTCTCTACTCAGCTCTGGTGAGGCCGTGACTGGAGTATTGCGTGCATTTCTGGGCTCCCCAGGACAAGACGTGAAACTTCTAGAGCGGGTCCAATGTAGGGCCACGAAGATGATTAAGGGACTGGAGCATCTCTCTTATGAGGAAAGACTAAGTGAGCTGGGCCTGTTTAGCCTGGAGAAGAGAAGACTGAGGAGATCTGATCAACATGTTCAAGTACTGGAGGGATGAATGTAAGGGCCAGGCTCTTCTCGCTGGTGGCCAGTGACAGGACAAGGGTAATGAGTACATGTTGAAACACAGGAAGTTCCATCTCCATGTGAGGAAGAACTTCTCTGCTGTAAGGGTGACACAGCCCTGGAACAGGCTGCCCAGATAGGCTGTGGAGTCTCCTTCTCTGCAGATCTTCCAAACTCTCCTAGATGCCACCCTGTGCCCTATGCTCTAGGTGTCCATGCTGTAGCAGGGGGCTTGGACTAGATGATCTCTAGAGGTCCCTTCCAACCTGCGTAAAAAGGTATTTTTAGAAACCCATCCTGTTTCTATTTTAAGCAGGCATGTTTACAAGTGCGGTTATCTATGTGTTAGCTTTCTTCATTCAGGCTTATGAACTTTTAAATTAAATTTCTGCATTTGTGAATTTTATTTTAGCTGTCTCCTATTAATTAAACCAAACAAAATAAAATCTTATGGCTAGTCTCACAACATGAAGACCAAGAACTAGCATAACAACATGGAATGAGAGGCAAACCATTATTTAATTGCCAAGATATTCATTGTTTAGACATGGTGATTAATTCATTTGACATTTACAAAGATGAAAATGGTAATTCTATAATACAGTAATTAGGGAGAAGCATATTGCCTTGAATGAAATAAGAATGAATCTGTATCTCCCCCTGAACACAGGCTTAATCTAAATGGAATTCTTTTAAATTCCTGATATTTGATAATCTTTGATGAAGATGGCAATTTTTTCCCTAATAGATATTTTGCATAGGAAAACATTACCAAATTTGTATTTCTCTTCCAGAGGTATATAATATTTAGATAATCTTGCATACCTAAAATTATCTATTTATTAAGTCTTAGAGGGGAAGAGGCAGCATCCTGGCATTCTTTATTTGATTGTTGGCATTGTGATTTGCCCCAGAGCTTAGTCAAAAACACCTGTCCAAATTCATTTTTAAAGACTCTGTCCTTAATCATTATTTATCCAGACATTCTCAAAGAACGTCTGAAGTTGGAAGCTACCTCTGGAGATTGCTTAGTCCAATGCCCCAACTCAAGTACACCTACAACAGGTTTCCCAGAGTTTTATCCATATTGTTTCTGATTATCTCCAAAGATGGGGATTCCACAACCTCTCTGCGCAGCCTGTTCCAGGACTCAGTCACCTTAACAGTAAGGAAATTTTCTTCATGTTCAGACAGAGCTTCTTGTGTTTTAGTTTGTGCCCATTGCCTCCCATCCTATCATGAAGCACCACTGGAAAGAGTATGGCCCTGTTTTCTTTACTCCCTACCATTCAGGTACTTCTACACATTGTAAAGACCCTCCTTCAGTATTCTTTTCTCCAGGCTGAACAGTAGCAGCTCTCTCAGCCTTTGCTTATAGGAGTCCAGTCCCTTTATCATCTTAATAGCTCTTCACTGGAATTGCTCCGGTAACTCCATGTCTCTCTTGTGCTGTGAAGTCCAGAATTGAACACATCACGTGAGGCCTCATCACGGGCCTGTGTAGAGGGGAAGTATAACCTTCATCAAACTGTTGGCAATGTTCTTCCTAATGCACCCCAGGGTACAATTGGCTTTCTTGGCCAGAAGGGCACATTTACAGCTTATATGCAATGGGCTATCCACCAGGATTCCCAGGGCCTTCTCCACAGAGAAGACCAGCAGGTCAACCCCCACCCTGCATTGGTGCATGGGAATTTTCCTCCTTAGGTGCAGGACTCTACACTTGCTTTGAGGAACTTCATGAGGGTCCTCTTTGCTCGTCTCTCTAATCTGTCCAGACCCCTCTGGTAGCACAAGCCATTAATCACTCACTCCTTCCAGTTTTGTATTATCAGCAACTGTGCACTCTGTCCCTTCATCATTTTGTGGCACTGATCACAAACCTCTGAGCTCTACTATTCAGCCAGGTCTCAATCCACCTCACTATCTCCTCATCTAGACTGTATTTCATCACTTTGCTTATGAAGATGTTATTGGAGACAAAGTGCTGAGAGCCTTCCTGAAGTCAAACTAGACAACATCCATTGCTCTCCCCTCCTCTTCGACTCAGTCATTCCACCGTAGAAATCTATCAGATTAGT
>NW_010586480.1:147927-279798 GCF_000705375.1 Tinamus guttatus
GTCACTACAAATGTTGTGAGAACAAATGTTTTTCTTAACACTCCTAGGAATTTCTTGTTGTTGGTCTACATTTTTTCTCATTATAATGGACAAGTAAGCCCTGGGTTAGTGAAGTCTGATCATCTTAGAAATATAAGCAGAGCATAAGATAAATATGTAGCTAAAATCTCTCTCATGATGTAGCTGCCCCAAAAGGTGAACATGGAAGTTAGTGTCTGCAGAGGTCTGTTAGGCTTCTGTGCGGTAATACCTGCAAGTAACACAGACAAATTTCCATAGTCCAAGCAAAAGCTTGATTTTGTCATTATTGTGTGTGCCAGGAAAAAAAAAATATATTATTTAAGTATTCTTAGAGTTAGAAGACTTGATCTTCTAAGAAATGGATTAATGCCAACCTAGAAAATAAGAAAAAAATTATTAGAATTTCACAGGTTCTGGAGCATAGCTGAGCGTGAACAAAATCTCAAAAACACTTCAAAATTTCAGATTTGAAATTATATCAAAAACATATACTGCTCTTTGTTAAAGACTAAACCTATATCTTAATTCAAACACCCTCGAGTTTTGGTAAGCTTTATTTAGATTTTGAGTTTATAATGGCATATATTATCAACAACATCAATATTTGTGTTCTGAGATGAAAATACTTGTAAAAGATGTGATGTTTGCTTGAAGATGTAAGGTTTCTTTAGAGTCAAAGGGAACATGAATCTTTCATCTCAGCCTTTGGTTTCTGTTTTTTTTCATGATAACATTGCCTAAGGGCTCTAGTCTGTACCACTTTTATTCTTAGATTATTTTAACACTACTTAGCCATTGCTACTCTTCTTACGAGCAGTTTTCAACTTTTCCAGATTCTGAAGTAATTCAGAAAAAAGCTAGAGTTCCTCCTGAGCAAATAGCGACTGCAAAAAAACCTGTCTCCTCCATCCCAAAGTGACCCAATGGTTTACTGGTATCTGATATCCTCTGTATGCAAAACAGATGAAAGTTTCTGTTTTTTGCAAGAAACTGCTTAGAAACTAATGAGGAAGTTTTCTTGTATCATCACTGTTGTTTGCATATCTCTCCAAGGACAGCAATAAGCTCCCTCTTAATGAATTCCCTTGTTTAACTGTCATCAAGCCTTGGAGGTAAAACATGCCTAGTGATTTAGACAATCACTGCATTGTGGTTAAATAGATACCAAATGTGGACATTCAAATTATAAATGCAACTAATTCCAGCTTAACCAAGAAAAGCTTTTAGATGCAAATCCCAATTAAGTAGAAAAAGCAGTCTGTGAAAGAGCAGTTGATGAACCATGGCTTCATAAATGATTTGGAGGTCCCAAGCTCTGCACACAGGTATAGTGATTGCTAAAATCTCCTCTGCATGGATAATGACCATAAATCCATGGTGATTTCCTATTTTACAGCAGCACCAACTAATTAACAAACTGATATGTCTACAGACTGAGTTCTTGCTGAACAACTGCAGAGTCTGTCCATTTGTCCTGCTACATGCTAAAAATATAATCACAGAATCACAGAATCACAGAATCACAGAACTGTTGAGGTTGGAAGGGACTTGTAGAGACCATCTAGTCCAACCCCCTGCTCCAGCAGAGACACCTAGAGCACATGGCACAGGGTGGCAACCAGGCAGGTTTGGAAGATCTCCAGAGAAGGAGACTCCACAATCTCTCTGGGCAGTCTGCAGTCTTATATATTGATATATTCAATCAAACTTAATATAAATATATATATATATAAATAGAATATATCTTCTATATAAGTGAGAATATATTTTCTATTCTTGGATTACATTAAGAAATTTAGGACAAAATTTAAGTTAATTTGAGATAAAATATTTTAATTCATACCAATTGTTTTTGACTTTGAATCTCAACATCTGAACTTTTAAATCAACTTACTTTCACAATAAACAAAAACCTTGAGGTTGGAATACTGATCCATGAATGCTATTGTCAGGCAGTATCTTGAAAATGCAGGGATTTCTCGATATTACATGTTAAACTTGCTATTAATATGATTATCATATTAATATGATTAACATATTATCGCAAAATAAATGGATGCACATGCTTTTTAAGGTACAGATCCTTTAAGGCTACAGGCAACCCTGATCTCAAAAAGCATTCCTACCTGATCCTTGCAGCAAAAAAAAAAAGCATGCTATTCTGAACTTCCCCTTTCACAGCTGCTAACTGGCAGCTTAGTTGCCTACTTCTGCAAAAGCAATAAGTAGGATTATCTCATAAAATGAGTCCTTTTTTGCCGAAAGTCCCTGTAAAAGGCTATCAAATTATGCATTGCAAGAAAGGTAATTTTATCGTTATATTCTTCAGCTCTTGTGCTGTTCATACATAATGACGTAATTTCATAAAGAGCTACATGAAGAACACTGCAAAGGTTACAAGTTCAAAAACTCAAAATTAGGAAAAAAAAAAAGATGAATGAGGTTGCTGGTGTAATCTCAGTTCAGCAGAAAAAAATGAGTGACTGGAGCATGAGTCAGCCTGACTTCTGAGGAATCATCTGCAAATTCTCATCTAAGCGGACTCACCTAAAGCACCACAGATCTTTGAACCACAGGATCTACATTTTGTTTGAAGTGAAACAGGAATAAGGAATGTTTCTAAAGGGAAACAACTTGGAGACAGATGCTGAGAAAAGACACATAAAAAAGCTCTATCTTCATCCACTGTGTTCTGAAGGCTCACCCTTCCCTTCAGGTCTGTCCTTAGTTCAGCACTCTTTCATCACTTTTCAGGAAACTCTGTATGCAGTCCAATCTGGGTGCCTAGGAAAAATCTCTTTATTTTCATCACTTCTGATCCCTATCTTTCTGACTGTTCCAAGATCTCAGAAAAGAGGAAGAAAGGCAGTAATATAGCAAAATGCAAAATGACAGGCAAAACAGAGTCCAGCTGTCATCATAGATTTAAGAACACAGTCACACTACTAACTTTACTTAGCTTAGCTCTGCCAGGTTCCTAAGAAGTAGTCATGTGGCCTAGTGAAATGACTCATAGCACATGGGTACCATCATTAAAAAGACCGTAAAGTACCTTTGAAAAGACATAGAAAAGATGTAGAAAATAACAGTGTGCAAAAGTGAGATGTGTGGCTATACAAAAAGTTGATGCCTCTTCAATGATTCAGTGCTCATTACCCCGTCTTGGGAAGGGGAGCTTCCTACATTTATATAAACTTCTAACACAGTTATAAAGGGAACATAGGACATAAGTGGAATAGCCAGCCAACTTACAATGTCACATCAACCACTGGAGATTTAAAACATCAAGTTCAATTTGGTGGCTTAGACAGGGGAAAAGATCCTTTATGTTTAGAGCGCTCATCCTTCAATCAGTCTTAAGATGCTCCAAAGGTTAGAACTCACTGTTTCAGCTTTTCAGAAGTAAGCACAAAGCAGAAGCAGACTAAAAGAGTTATCCTTTATGTCACATTTGAAAGCTGAGATTCTGTATAACCAAAATTGCAGAAGAACACAATCCATAAAATAACTGAGTGACCTGTGATGTGATGTTGTTACAGATTTTATCCAATTACTTTTAAACAAAAAAGCAATCTTTTGACTGAGAAGTTGTTCACTTAGTTCCTCGGCCTCTATATTGTCACTAATATTTCACTGAAATCAAATAAAAATATCTGAATAATTATATAAAGTTATAAGGCAAGGTCAACACAGAAAAGAATTGGGGGTTCATACAGGAAAAGGTGATGAGACAAAGGTTTCAAGTAAAGGTAATATGTCATGCATTTGGAGACTCATAATATGACTTTATGTTCTCTGTGTTGTGTTCTCCTCGGTTAGAGAATAGATATTGTTCAGGTTATCATGGGATATGGAGTAGCTTTAGAAGATAAATGTGATTCAAGATTACAGTAGTCAGAGATGGTTATCAATTAAAATATTGCTCTTCTGAAGCATAAAATTTTTATTGGTGAAGCCTCAGATAGACAGGCTGCTCCAGGTAACTTTGTTTAGCTTACTAAAAGGAAGCTGAATGTTTGTAGCTGTTTCTAGTTGGCACAGCTGGAGATGAACATGGGGTAGCAGGAGGAGGAAGAGAGCTAAGTGGACTGGGTTATTGCTGGGAAAAGAAGATGGAAGAAGGCCATTCATAAATTTCATTTGGAAATTAGGATTATAATTAACAGAGTAAACTCTCCATTATAAAAATGGATCTTCCTAGTTTTTAAACCATGCATGATGAGCTAATCTGCATAACGCTATGACAGAACCTGGCAGCAAGCTATCAGCAGTGACACAACATCTTTTTTGTCTTATTTTGTATAGGACATTAGACATGCTGTTGTTATTAACAACGCACCTCCTAGATAAAGTTAGGGAATTAGAGAAGTGGAGCGACAGATGAAGGTCATAGCATGCTGCTTTGTGCAGGAAAAGATCTTCAGAGAATAAAGACTGAGACTGAAAAAATACATATATCAGGAAGCAAAATAGAATTTAGGAAATCACTGAAATGTATGTCACTGAGGTAAGAAGAAGACAGGAACATGCTCTTATATGAGTATTGGTGAAAGAATAGTGAGAATGTTACTATGAGGCTAATCAGTGTCTATGCATTTCTGTGCCCCATGAATGCCACAGTGCTGCCTTGAGTACCTCAGAGAGCTCAGCGTAGCTCAGAGAGCAACCACCCATCAGCTTTTGGCATTCAATTTTTCCATTGTGATTACAGCAGCACAGACTTTGCTGTGATGCCTTTTTGCTGTGCCTCCAGTCTGCAGGACTGACACAGCTGTTTCCATGCACCATTCCACCTCTGGACCAAAACAGGAGCCTGGGCCACCACCTCCCCAAAGTGCACTGTCAGCTGCCCATATGGCACCATGGCAATGACAGTTTGCATATGGACATTA
The DNA here is from genome assembly GCF_000705375.1 of Tinamus guttatus. The sequence continues at coordinate 152,841 of NW_010586480.1, forward strand.
GCAACACACCATCAATCATCTATATCAAAGGGAATGCGTGGTTTCATCAGCGGGTTGTAATGATGTGCAACCGGATCCAGCAAGACAAATAAATAAGAGCTCAGCAGGCACTACATTCCAGATCAGGAATTTGTAGGTGGCAGCAATAAGAGCATTATAAAACCTTGAAATGATTTAGGCATCTGCCATCATGACTGTAGCTATTGCATCTTCTCCTGTATTGCTTTCTCGGTGGTTCTTCATGTCCTTACTTCTGGAGCTTGTAACAGTCACATCACACGCACACGGGCAAAAGCAGTATGGGCCTTGAAAGGCAGGATTCAGCAGCCGTGCACAGAGGGTTCACAAATAAAGTGAAGAGAAGAAATGGGATAAACCTAAGGTCATCTGGTGCTTCAAGCGGTGAATATATGCTGAGGAGCTCTTTGACCATTTCACAGTGTGTGGCAAGGCATTCCAAACTGGAATAGCTTTATAAGGATGATCTTTGGAAGCAACCTTGCAGAATAGCATAGATTCAGTCACCAAACTTTTTTTCATTGTATCATTATTATTGTTTCTCATGCTCTATTGCTCATAACTTATGTCACCAGGGTAATTCCATCTGTTCTTGTTCATGCACAATGAAACAGCTATAGATTTGTCACTTTTAAAGAGAAGCACTTTCTACTGAATTGTTATTACAAGTTACAAGTAAAATCTTTTGAGTCATGGCAAAAGTGCAAGGTATGCCAAACTAAACTGAAGCTTTTAACATTCAAACTATCTTAATCAATAGATTGCTTACTGGTAAGAACTTTTTACCCTTTTCACTCTTAGTATTAGTGGTAATACAGTTCTCTGGAAAGAACACGTGTCATTTTAACAGCTTTTTTCCAGTTAAAAGACAATATTTCACCTTGTGAAACTAGAAAAAAATAGAACTTGTTTTATTCAGTTTCCAAGCCACAGAACCAGATTCTCTTCCAGAATGTTAAATGAACTCAACTGACCTAACATCTCTTGTCAGGAGTATAATAAGATCCTAGTCCCTTATGGGCAAAATCCCATTTGCAATTTTTACAGTCTAGAAGAATTTTTGTATTCAGCTAATGCCATTACACTGCATCTCCACTGAACTGATTGTCTCTCCTTCAAGATGTCTGCACACACAGGTTAAACTTGCTCTTTTGAAAAATATAAGAAAGCTACTAACTTGAGAGTTTAGTTAGATATATTTTTATAACCTTTATAAGATTATAAACAGAGCAAGACCCTGTCAGCATGATCAACCAGCCATGGGTTGACTATCAATGAAATGGAATTAGAATTAACAATGTATATGAGACAAGATGGTTTTCAAGGAAAGCTGGAGCTCAGATACTGCTGTGATAATTTTGCATGTGCTGAGGAAGAAGCATGTGCTTTAGTAGGCATTGCTATTCATGAGAGATGTTACTGAATCCTCAGCTTGCACCTATATCTTAGTAAAATACAATGTTTCAGAAGAGATACTGACTTTTAAGCACACCGCTTGTGGATAGTCCACTCAGTGTGCTGGATGTGAAGAGTGCAGAAATCTGCTAATGTTGCTATATTGCTGAACTAAATCAGGCCAAAGGAACTGTGAGGGTTCTGTGAAGGAAAACTCCTTGGCAGGTGCTCACACTCCCTTCTCACTTTTTTGTGCAGTCAGTTTTACCGAGTAGATTTCTCTGTTTGTCTGCTCTTATCTCACAGTGTGAAATATCATGAAATGAGAATAGAGCCATTGGACAGCTTGCTGCCTCTATCCTTTGCCTTCTTCCTGGAGCTAGTGTCAGATTATCTAGATTTTCCCAGTAGATCTAAATCCTAATCAGGATGACAGAAGTAAGAAGCCCTCGAGTTTCTCAGGAGAGACTGCAGAATTGAGCAAACAAGTAAGGACTGCAGCTTGCAGAGTTTTGCTCCTTATTGCTCACAGTGTGGTGATCCCTCAATGTTTCTTTCTGGACAAAAGTGCTCTATGTGCAGGCTTTGCACACTCTTCCAGAGGCAGGGGGGAGTGGTGAAGGAGATCAGTCTTCACTGACTCAGGATATTTGGTACCATTCAGGTAATATAATCTCCATTTGTCTACACAAAGTTGGACTGCGTTTGACTCTCAAAGTGCTGAGGATGCCCATACCGTCTTTGTCCTATGCTGAACTATGCTGAGTTGGTTGAACATATGAGATAGCTGAAACTCGAATTTTGTAAACCAACCTCAAACACAAAGGTAATAAATGAGGAAAACAGATGAACAGTATATATCAGTAGATCACTAAAATGATCTCAGTCCTTGCATATTGTTAGCAGACTTCTGACTGTAGTGTCAATTTTCAGAAAAAAAAATACAGACAAGAACAGATGCATTTTTGGAGGGTGTTTGGAGGTATTATATCAGTAAGACACACAAGGCATGAATTTGAGACTTCATGCTGTCTAATTCATAGTTCCCTTCCTGATTTGACACCTAAATGTCAGCAGTCCTTGCAGTCAGTAGCCACAGTGGTATCTTTCATGGAGGGATTTGATGGAGTTATGACATTCTGCAATAGCAATATAACCAAATGTCATAATACCTGCCAAATGTATGTAATAGGTCTTGTTCCAGAGATGTTTTATGTATGTATACATCTATATTATGTGTGTGTACACGTGTGTGTGTATGTATGTGTGGAAGTCTAGATGAATCTCTATGGAGGAAAAAAGAGACATTTTGCAGAATTGTGTTACACAGTACTGTGGACCGAAGGGAAAGGGCACTAAAAAGTAGAAGACAATTAACTCCATTAGGATGGCCCTAAGCAATGGGTTATTACTAATTAGTCTGGTTTCTTTCTTTTTCCTGAGCACGTAAGGTCTAGTGCAAGAATGGTCAATTCTTCTTATCTTCCCATCTCTTTTTTTCTAGTCATAAGAAAGCAGAAACAGCTTCTCTAACAAAATAATTTTCCAGGGAAATGGGATAGAGAAAATTTCATTGCTGTGTTACATGGAAATACCTCGTGCAGTTAATATTCTGGTACTGTTGCTATGGAACATGAATCAATGTTGGAAAACAGGTTCCATCTGACTGGACATTATCACAAAGCTTACAATAATAATGCTTTAGCTAGTAGATTGCTGCCCTAAGCACATGAACACTTCCCATGTAAACATCCAATTAACAGTCCTGAATTTGAAAGAATCTCATTTCAATGAAATTAAAGTATATTGTGCTGCAGGGTAATATGAAAATAATTCTGTTGCTCATATTATATTGCTGAAGTTAGTATTAGCACTTCAAACATAGCATGGTATGACTGTTTTGAGCTGTGAATTCACCCAGTATAAATTAGAGCCATGTACTTGAATGAAACTATGTCATTTTACACCATCTAAATCTGCCCCCTGACTACCAATCTATTTGTATTTTCCCTCTCAAATACCAAGTCTGCTTTCTAGTACTAGTGTCATCCTTCTAGCTAACAACTGAAATATGGAAATACCTTAAAGTAACTAAAAGTTTCCCATATATATTTCTCCTTCCCAGGGAAATTATGAAGTCCTACAAGCTCTTTATTATTTTTAGGGCTTCTGGGGAAAACTAGAATAAGTTAATAATTCACTGCTGTCACATAGAAACCAGGAGAAATATATTATGTTGATATAGGCTTTTGGTTGAAAAGCAAGAGCCTTTTCTAAGCAGCAGAATACTTCTGACGTTGAAACAAAAGAAATACATTGTATTTATTAAATTATTAAAAAAGATTTTAATTGTAGATGAATAATGGATTGTACAGAATAGAAAATAATATTTTCATGATTTTAGCATCTTTAAAGATGTATCGTCGATATATCATCCTAAAAGCAGCTGAATTTTAAAAGCTTTTAAAATAAATTTTGGACTCAGCTGCGTAGTAGAAAAATCCTAAACTGCCTTCCCTCCTATCTAGAGCACCTTCCCTGAGATTCTCCTAGTTCCAAGAGGAATCTTTGTACAAGACCAAACATACTGTGGGGTAAAATATTTAAACAAAGTGGCAAGGTGCCCATTAGTAATGTGATGTTAGATTTTCAAAATGTATCTTACTTAAGTGTGCCAGTGATAATTTCATTTGTTTTTGCATAGGTAATACTAATTTGAATCTCTCTTCCATTTCCTCTTATGCTCTGATTAAGTATAATATACCATAGCAGATATGTAAAGCACCCTTACTTTATCAACTGTAATGTTATTTGTAGAGCAAAATATGTGCTTAAATATGGGTCCAAATTGAGACATTAATAAGGAGAACTTTTTAAATAAGTAATGGTCAACCTACTAGTACAAAGAAAAAAGCACTCAATGAGACTGTGTTAATTCTAACGTATCAGTAGTTTCTAAACATTACTTATCAGTAGTGCTTGAGAAACCATAATTACTGCCTGTACATACAACAGAATTTACATTTTTTAGCAAAAGTTGACTTTTAGTGTCACCTACTTAAAATTATATGTGGACATGATATACAGTCCAGGTCTGGTTTCATGCACAAATGTTTCAATGCAGACAATGGCAAGGGCAAAATGAAAGGCCATGTTATGACTACTTTGGAAAACTTGCCCCAAGTCTGTTTACGTAGATTAGATTAAGTAAAGCTGGAAATACAAAGTACATTACAAAGTTACAAGTACATTACTGATGAGTCTTAGCATATTATAATGAGCTAAGATATCACACACAGGAATTGCAACAGTTATAAATGTTTAAAAATCTGAAGTGAAGAAAATGCAACTAATTTTGTGTTGTGCTGAGGGACTGAATCATACATAGTCTTGTTCCTACCTAGGTCAACGATATTTAGATTAAAAAGACTCCGTCTAGTGTTACAATATAAAAAATGTATATAAAAGTAGATGGCGTTCTGGTTACTTCAATGGTTTTACTATAGCTATAAGTCAAATCCATTTCCTGTGAGATTTAGAGGCTTGTATACCTATTATAAAGCAACAAGAGAAACAAGAAAGGGAACAGGAGAGCTCACTGTCATTCAAGGAGAAACAAAGGTTTCAACTATTTACAAATACTTGTCCTGATTCCCTATAATCTGCATTAAAGAATACTGACAGATCCTGTATCCCAGCTAACGTGAAATGACAGATCACGCCGACCAGAACACTGTGAAAGACCCTGGGCTAGATGAGTCAAAGCATCTCCTCCGCATTTGCATGTAAAAAATTCTTATTTCCAATATGTACACAAACCATTTTCATACTCCTGTTTTAAGACTTCAGCGAGAAATGTGGGAGACAAAATTTCTGATCACTTCAATAGCTTCTCTTCTAGCCAGTTACTGTGAGATGAAGCATGCAGAGATAACTCTTCTCTAACTCTTCACTAAATTTTTTATTAACATTCCCCTGATTGCTTTGATCAATCTTCTAAAGCCTTTTGAAAAAAACTTATTTAGTGTGAAACTAAATGCCCCAAAGGATGAAGTATATAGAAAGGCAAATATGTGTGCAGCCAAATGAAAGTACTACTACTAACTGCCAGTTCTTCCTCCCCAAAAAGAGAATTTCCACACAATTTGCCTCTATTTTTTAATTTTATAGTTATTTTAAAGAATGCAAAATTCTGAGTTAAGCTGTCTAGATTTCATTTCTTTTATGATCCAGGCAAGGCTCTATCCATCATTACAAATACTGGGTAAATTCCTGAAATTTGTGTAACAATTGTAACTTTCACTGTCTTCAACTGCTCATGATCTCAAGAGTCTGTCATAGAATTTTAAATAAATTCTAGCCGTGTTATCAGTATATCTGCTTGTGAGACTCGATTAAGAATGATGAAACATAATAAAAATTAGGCTTTCACCTTCTTATTATCTTAATCTTGATCAATCTACTCACTGATTTTACACGTGATAGGAACCACAAATGTGAAATCTTCACCTGGAAGGTCAAGGAAAAACTGCCTTTGGTGATAAAGCTGAGATTCTTCTGTCATCTAAAACAGTGTGACCTCTGAGGGATCTCAATAATATCTGAAAACGTCCTTAGGTGATGATACCAAATTCCGATGGAAGGCTATTTTTTCTGTAACACAGTTAAGCAGTAAGAGAATCTAGACAGGTAATAAATTTCATTTATTCTTAAGAATTACTGGAAGGTGAAAAAAATCATCAACACTATGGCAGACAGAACCAGTCTATCATTTATATATCAGGACAATGATAACTGTATGTCTTACTGGCCATTACTCTCTCCTCAGAACAAGACAAAAGGTTACCGTCCATCTCACAAGTTTTATGAGTATGATTTCAACCAATAAAGCAACTTCCTAAAAAACCTGTCACACTAACACTTCTCATATGAGTACATGAAATACCATGTTGTACTCACTCCTTTTCTTGACACCTGACCAGCCTGCGGGAACCAAAACTTTGTCATTTCTTTGTCACTCCGATTTTATACCATACTCATCCTTTACCTACAACAGTTTTACTTACCTCTCTGTCAGTGGGCACTGGCTATTATAAGGTATTTTACCAAATAAAGGACTTCCAAGTGCCATCTATAAGCAAAAATCCTGCATTTCTTATGATCCCAGTTTACATTCACCAGCTACTCTGCAGACACTTGCTCTCCAAGAATATTTTTCCAATATCCCTTATGCAAAAAATATGAGCTTTCATCCTTCTAGATCAAATAGCCCATTCCTTTTCAGAGATCTTGTCCTCCCTCATACATGCTTTATTGACTAAAAATAAATTAATGAAATGACAGAGCTGTGTAATCTGATGTGTTTTCATTTAAAAAAAAAAGAATTAAAACATTTCCAATCTTAAGTGTTTCTGCTGAACAATAGCTTTAACTCAACTGATTGCAAATATTTTTACAGTGAAATTAAGTAGTTGGAAGTATTTAATGAAAACCAGAATTACTGTCCATTTTTGCATTCTCCTATGTCGATATAAGACCAATTCTGAAGTCTTAAAAAAGAATGTTTACACTGTAGCAATTGTAGCATTTTTAGCAATTCTTGACTATATTTTGTGGATTATGCTGCCATTAATAAAGTTGACATCATAGAAACACTATTAACATATATTTCCAAACTTGCTGATTTTCTAGACTAGAAAACATCAGGTATTACAAATAGGACAGCCATTATCTGTGCTATTTCACAGAAAATCATAGCGCTGGTTTTTAATAGGCACATATTTGAAATTCATATTCAGTTTGAATTTGACTCTTTAATAATCAGATTTTGTTAGCTTCATGGATGTTCTTGAATGCAGGGAAGCTTGTGCTTAATCGATTTCCAAGAGTAGTGTTCAAGCTGAAAAACCAGTGTCATACTCAGTGTTTACCACCACTGTTATTAGCACACTTTATATTTCCTAATCCCTAAGATGCTTTGCCTCTGACACTACACTCTGGGCTTGAGTCAGCCACCAACACTCAAAAAAACACTGCGAGGCCCTAGGGTTTCATGACTGTGGTTCAGACATCTGTATTTAAATATCTACAATGCTAGTTGGCATATAAATTTTCATTGCTGTTAATAGAGACTTCACTGACTGTATTGGTAAGATCCAGGAATTAATGTGTAAGATAGAAACTCAGGTCATGTAGATACCCTAAATTTCATTTTACAAACAGCCTTTAGAATGACAAGTTTTCTTCTTCCCTGGTCCTACTGAAAAACCTACCGAGTGCTGGATCTGATTTAGAATTAATCTGAGTACTGGTGACCCTTTTTTTTTTCTGTACTTCACAGTATATTTCCTGAGCACCCTATCTATTAATTCTTCCCTAACCACTGCAGGCATCGCAACCTTATTCTGAGGTTGTATCTGCCTTTGCTAAGTAGTACAGGAAGATCAGAGCCACATTCATTATTTTTCTATGAGTCTCATGCTCAAAATTATCAAAGCATTTCTGTCTCATGTTCTGATCTTCCCATGCCAACAAAGTGCTTGATTCATCTTCAATTTCTAGCATCCTGGTTTTTAGTATCCTGATCTTGCTCAGTGTACTGTAGCTAAATTATGCTGCATTTAATCAGTCAATTTGTTGCTGTATCTTTATTATTCTTTTCACTAAAATGTTGCTAAAAATCTTTCTTGCCACTGATGTTAAAACAAATTTCATATTGATTCCAAGGCATTAAATCTCATTTCTTTTTTTCTCAGTGTTATTAAATATATAATTTTTTTTCTACAGAGATACAATTAATATGTCAGTTCTTTCATATTTCTGGAATGGACAACATCCATCTCATTACTATGATTACAATAATTTTTCCTCGTACTTAAAGCGGCAATCTCAAAACTGTCGTCTTTACCCCTCATCCATCCCTTCTCTATCTCTTCTTGTATCATCATCCTTCATTGTTAATAAATGAATAATTTAGTTTTCTTTTCCATGAATTGTTCAATTATCCCTAAGTCTAGAAGCTAAAAAACTTTCTGCTGTGTAATTTCCGTATTAAAATACATAGACATACTAGGCAAGTGGTCTCTCTAAGACTGAGGGGTATTGGCAGGGAGGGAGGAGAAGCTTGTATTCCTGCCGTGTGCACCACACGTTGTGTGAATAAAGCAAGCTGTTCGGTTTCCAGCATAACTAGTGTCTGGCATTCTTCCCAAACACAAGAAAAAGAAAGAAGAAATGAATGGTAGGCATTTAAGGGACATATTAATTTCTAAGTCAAATGATTCACCAGTAAATGTGTTTGCAATTCCTTTGACTGAGTGATTACTCTTTTTTTCTCATGTATAGCAAGAGCTTTTAGCTAAATAGAAATGTATCTGATAATGTGCATAAGATTCGTTATATAATCTGCCATCTAACTTTCTTTTCCTCCAAGTTCAAATTGAAAACTGTTTTATATCAGGACTCACTCTGTGTATAAACTTTTATAATTTGTAAACACTGTAGGAGTGGCCTTTCATTTGTCTAATGCTGACAGCACATTGAGGAAAGCTATCACTGTTATGCAGACTATTGTTATACAGATAATACTAAAACATTGATCATAGAGAAACCTGAGAGGGAAGATACATAAGTCCACTTACACTTAAAGAAGGGGAAGGAAGGTTACACTCTTGGTACCTAAGCCAGATTGTTTCTTCAAAGATGTAACATATATTAACAAAATTTGAGACCTGCTCGTTAAAAAAAGAAAAAAAAAAGAAAGAAAGAAAGAAAGAAAGAAAGAAAGAAAGAAAGAAAGAAAGAAAGAAAGAAAGAAAATCTCTGATATAAAAGCTTTTGTCTGATATATTTGTCTTCTTATTATTTGTTAGACAAATAACTTGAGTCAAATACCAATAAGTACTTGTTTAGAGCAAAATAGAAGACACATTACCAGATGGCAGCAGGGAACTAGGAAGCTGACACATCCTTCCTCTGCCCCATTCGCTTTCGAAGCTGTTATTTTCTTCTGTTTCACTGCTGAGAGCAGTGACAGCTTTTACATCTGAAGTGAACAGAAGTACATTTTTCACTAAAATGAAATCCTGTTTCTCCACCACAATTTCTATAAACCAGATGATAAAACATCACTTTTCAGAAACAGGATCTGACGGTGTTGGGTATTTTTTTTTCAGAAAAAAATAGTTATATAGCCTTACATTAGGGATTTGATTGGTACTTCTTATTGTGTTCAAAGCATTTAGTAAATCACTCCTGGTGTATATGAAAGATAAGTCAGCTTTGTATTTTAACATTTTAGACCTCAAAAGGGAATTCTTCCCCTTTTTTATCTGCTGAGGAGGCCAACTCAGATCTGTTAATCAGGATGATAAAAGTTCCTTATTTCATGCTTAAACACTTCTGTCCCAAGAGGAAACCATGATATTGGTCCTTACCTGCTTTTGGAGGATAGTTTCAGTATGAGATTCCCAGCAGAAGGAATGCTACTCACTACATTAACCAATAGAAAGAGTGACTAGAACGATATGTCCTTAAATCGAACCATCCCTGGAGCAGAGTCACCCACCTACTTAGATACTTTCTCTAAGGAAGAGAGATCTCACCTGACTTTCAAAATACTTAAGAAGAAAGCATCTCCTTCAGCTCTCCCTTTGCTTCTGTATGATACCCTTAAGCACTTTGCAAGTAACATCTTAACATCTTGCTGGGGGCTTCAAATGCCTATTATCTGCCATGTCCTTCAAGAGGCCTCAAAGCCAACACCCAGCCTGGTACTGGGGGTCAACATCTGCAGACAGGACTTGGCCTAGATGCTGCTTAGGAGATGCCATATCCCAAGTAAGCTTAAAGTTCCTTTCTCTGCAGGAGAGGAGGAGTAGGTATTTACTTACCTTCTTGGGCTGCAGCTTTACTATAAAATACATTTTGGAACTTTACTGTTTTAAAATAGCAGAAGTGAGTCAGTTTAATATCTATAAATTTTCATGGACTCTGTGACTGAGACAGCATAAACAAAGCCAAATGTCTACTTCTTGAGCATAAATGGCTGGACAGCATTTTTCATGTGTATGGTTTTATGGGATTGCTCATCTAGAGACAGAGTGGATCTGGAATCATACAGGACTCCAGAAAATATATATAAACTGAACTACAAAAAAAAAAAAAAAAAAAAATTAAAGCCCTATACTACACTGTGTATGATGATGCCATAAATCATATTTAGACCAGATACAATTAATTTTAGGCCTTTCTTCTAGACCTCTTTTACATTTTACTTCTCTTTCCTCTCACATTTGATTTTTAAGGTCATTTTTTGTTTTAAGAGGAATAAGTTATGCTTGATATTGAAATGTGATTTCACAATAATATAGTAGTGAAACTTTAAAGACAAATTATGAAGAATCACCTTTTCTACTTTCACAAAAGATTCATTAAAATTCACTGCTGATAAGTGTCAGAGAATACTAATCCACTGATCCCTCCCTGAGACTTTTTGAATTAAGGAACGAGCAGAAGTAAAATGGGTTCATTACAGCTTTTTGAAACAGGAAAGAATTCAATTATCATCTTCATCTTCCTAGTTACAGAGGCAGTAGTCCTTAATCCTATTTATTAGCTTTAAAAGATAACAGCATGGAATTTAGCTGCTAAAAGTGGGGATATATTTATATATTTATGTATCTGTCATTTTTAGGGTAACTTTTCTTCCTTATGGGAGCCTGAGAATCCTGAATGCTTCCAAATCTGATGAAGGACGATATGTATGCCAAGGTGAAAATGTATTTGGGTCTGCAGAAATTGTTGCATCAGTATCTGTAAAAGGTATGCAAAATATTTTGATGATAATGGTGATTACTGATTTCTAATGTTTCATTATTGTTTAGAAACACCAGGAGAACACAACGATGTTGCATAGACAGTTTAGTCAAATACAAATTTAGAAAGAAACCAATAATATTGTTGCTAGAAATTGTAAGAAGAAATAAACAAATTAGTCCCTTAGAAGGGTACTTAAATTTAAACCACTGAGTTATTTACAATTAAAATCTAAGCCATGTTTTTGCCACTTTCCAAGTGAATATAATCTTTGGTTTTGGTTTTAGATGTTTCAGTATTTTGTTTTCATTTCTTAAGCATTTTGCTGTATAAAGTACGCCTGCAATTTTCCTTTTTTGTATTTTTTTCTTACTTGTTTTTTCGTAGGGACAATGCTGAAATCCCTGTTTGTAGGGACAATGCTGAAAATTTCCAGGTCCTAGAGACTTAAAAAAAAATCAAGAGCTTTTTTGGAAACTAATAAAATTAATTAATCCTTTCCAGAATTTCTGCACATTATTGTTTAAAATGCTATTCTACTACTTACACAAAATGAACTTTACCCCCTGCTCACAACCACCATTTCTCAATGTACATTATTACCTGAGTTCAGCACTCAGCAATATATATTTGAAACCAACTGTAAATACTTGGTCATCATAAATTAAGCATAGCTCAATTGCATGTAATATAGATGTTGCAGTATGACAATACCTCCTTTTAACTGTTGCTAACTCTTGTGCATTTTCAAGAACCTACAAGAATAGAGCTGACTCCCAAGAAGACAGAGCTAACAGTTGGGGAAAGCATTGTCCTCAGCTGCAAAGCCATTCATGACAACACTCTCGATGTCACATTCTATTGGACACTCAATGGGCAGCCTATTGACTTTGAAAAACAAGGTGGACACTTTGAAAGCATCAAGGCAGTAAGTGACTGTGCATTTGTCATCTATGTGCTGCAAAGTTATATGAATGTGCATGCTTTTACACATCTATTCCATTTACAAAGTTCTGACCTAGATGAAAGACTAATTGCATTAACGTTAAAATGAAATGGTAGTTAAAGGAGGTACAAATGGCAGGAAACTGGCATTAATTCAAGTGTTTTTAATCAAACATACAATAAAGGTAAAGTTCTACATCTGATTAATACCAGTGGTGCATTTGGGGATCATTGTGAGGGAACAGAAAATGATTTGAGACAAATCCTCTTCTATTGCTGGTAATATATTTTCTAGGAGGATGCTGCTAGAACCCTCATTCTTCACAGATACCATGGCTGTTAGAATGTTCTTACTTCCAAATGCTTATACTTGTCCAGCATATATATTAATTGTTTGAATAACAAGCAATACACTTTATTTTTACAAAGTCTTGCATAAGGTAGATTGCAGCTGTGTAGCTCTTATTAAATTTAACAAAAATCACATGGCCCAAATATGCTTATCAATTTCAAATAATAGTCCTTGGTTCATAAATAGTCCTTGGTTCAATTTGCTGTGTTCAAATGTTATACTGATCTAATTAAAATTTGTCCCATAGAAAGAGGTTTTAACTTTTCTGAGTAGAAAAAAAATCTGTTTATGTGAATGAGTTTGGAAATAGAATCTACAGTGATTTAACTAAATCTTCCCATTAATGAAAAATAAATCAAACAACCATGCTATGTTAACAGAGGAAAAATGAAGCTCAAAGTTGAAAAAAATTTAAAAGTTAGAATTTCTAATTTGAGTCCAATGTAGCTAATTTCGCAGTTAATGTGTGAGGAATGTGAAATTTTTGTATTGCAAAAATTCCATTTTCTATATAAGATATATCCACCACTCTTCTACTACGTATTCTTCCACTCCAGAGATGGCTTAATTCCACTCTGGCTTTCCAGAAGCTGCACTGAAAAGTTAGCTACGAGAGTTCATTTCTGAAAGTTAAAAGCAAAAGTGATTACTCTGTTTTTGAGTTCACTGCCCATAAATTACTGTATAAATGGAGCTGTATGAGGTTTGAAAGGATTATATATTACATTTAGAGTTCAAACTCTTTTAAAATCTGAAGTTTGAAATTACAGTGGAAGCAGGAAGGATGCGAGTGAAGCATCTTCTATGCTGAATTTTTAATCACTGAGAAAAAAACTCAGGCTAGGAAATTGCCCAAGCCATTCAAACTTTAATGAAGTAAAGCTAATTTAATATAATCTTATTGTTTTTATGAAAATAGGATTTTTTAGACTTTTCAATAACAATTCAGCCATGATGTCACTTCTACCATAAGAAACCCTCAGATTCACAGAGGGTGTATATGTGGACATACTGGTACTATTTTCAGAAAAAATATCTGTGTAAAACTCATTGAACTAACCCCAGTGAAACTGAGCATAGGATTTCTCATCTCCTGTATACAATACCACAAACAAATCACAAAGGAATCACAGGGATTTATGTGTATTCTAAAGATTTATTTGTTGACTCTTTTCATTGGTCTGATGTGACTAAACTATTACCATATTCTAGTAGATTTAACTAGCTATTCCAGCAAGAGTTTGTGACAATAATGTTTGTTAGAATAGGAAATTCTGTACAACTCAAAAGAAATAACTAATTGAACTGTCAGACATTGCCTTTATAATACTGCTCACACAAGTGATTGTCAGCCCATGCTTCATTTGCTTCCATTCCTAACTTATTTAAATGTCAAGACATTTCTGTTTTTCACTCTGAGAAGAGAACAGAAAGGTAGGCTTGGATGTACTAAAAATACCTAATGACTGGCATGAGGGCAAGTGGAAGGAGACAGAAAACCTCCTTTCCAGAACAGAAATATCAAAAACTTTACCCTAGTAGATTAATCCTCAATGAAATTTTCTGAATGCTATTAGAAACATAATTGGACACATCCCTCCTTCTGAAAGTAGTAATTAAAATATAAGCAGTTCTCCATTTTGTTGGACATAATTTGTTGGATGCTGTCAGTCATATCTCATCATCTTCTGTTAAATAAATAAGCATGTGATCTTAAGCAGAAGAAGGAAAATATATTTCGTTCCTTCGTGACCAAGCATGACTTGGTCTAGGGCAAAACGAAGACAAAATAAAGCTCTGAATCTCCTTTAATTTATCAACCCTCATAGGAGAGATCCAGAGTGGAATAAAGACACAGGTTTGCAGAATGCAAACAAGGAACTCTGAGAAAACCAAAAATCTGTTCAGATTTCATCTATCTCCATTATTTCTCATTTCTGAGAAGTTGTTTGAGTTGATGATGATCAACATGCTTTTTAATTCATTACATTTAAGAGAAATATTTTCTGTGTGGATGAAGTTTTGTAATTATGCATCCACTTTGTGCCACGCATCAGACAAAATGTTGTTTGTTTGTTTGTTTGTTTGTTTGTTTGTTTTTGAAATCCTGACAAGTTGAATATTACTTGAATTTTTTTTAATAACAAAACCATCGTCAAGCCCTCACCACTGGTTGCTCTGCTCATACTTTTGCTGTGACAGATCCAGGTGTTAAGTGTAACAGATATTCTGGTACTTAAAGCAATGGTATAAAAGCTGTCACCTAAGTGAGGTTTATAGGAGCTGTAGGCAAATTTCCACTTGTGAAAACTGTTCATTCCTGGTAATTACAATTAAAACAAAAAGGAAAAGCTCCTGTCAATAATACATATTGCTGCTCTTTGTAAATTACATCTTTAGCTTGTACCTAAAAAAAAACAGTATTATTGTTTCTCACACCAAGATCTAATCTTTAATCAAATTAAAAGTGCTTTCTCCATTGCTTACTGAACTATCAAACACTTAGTACTTAGGCAGTTTAGGTACCTCAAAAGAATAAGTGTTGTAGGAATGCTAAGATGAACAGAGAGGTGCATGAAGGGAATACTCAGGAAAGGAGACCTAGCATCACTGCAATGACAGATGCACTTGGGGAAAAGAAAACATCCAAGACCTTTTGTATGCAGAACTCCATAACACAGCAGAAGAATAGTTGTGCAATGGATATATACAGCATTTTTCATTAGAAAAATCTTACTTTGTCTACCAAAAGACCTAGTAACATTTTAGGGTCTGCATGGGTAATCTACATGATTAAGAGACAATGCTGCGTGGAAGCCTGGATTGCCAAAATTTATTTCTAGAAATAGCAGTGAGCATTTGAGCCTAAAAGAAATACAGCTTCTGCTTGTTGACAATTAAGATAACTTTGTTTTTCTTTCCTACTCCTTTGTGTCTAATCCAAAAGTACTATTCAAATTTTATTCAGAATTTTCTCTTTGAAATTCTCTATTGACAATGGTTATATTGTCCTGAAAGCAATTCTGGGCAGCTTTCCCTTTTCTAGATAAGGGCTACTTGTTTTGCATGTGTTGTTTAATCAGCATATCCCCTCCTCCAGTTCTGTGTTTGAAAGCTGATGGTGCTTTTAGGGCAGGCAAATAAAAGTGATTTTTGCCATTACCCACACATTGTTAAGTAGTAGCACTGTCTAGCAGAGTCCCACACCCTTGACCTACACAAGTACCTTTCAAACTCAGGAAAGTAATTTAGTCTCAGTATCCTTTTAGGTTCTTGGTCTTAACAGAAACTGCCAACAGGGGAAATAATACGCACAAATAGTCATGTTATATTTTACAGAGGTATTTTTTCACAAAGAACTGAATTAAAATCTGCCATTTCTTTTTAAAAAGATACACACTGAGCAGCACATTAACTACTGTCAATCACAGGTAAATTTAATTTAATAACGTATAAAACAAAGAAAACATAACTTGGCACCTTTTACTACATTTTCAAGTCTCTTCTTAGTTTTGCTATAGGACTTTAATCATATTTTAGAAGTTAAATGTTGTTTCAATTCAACCATTGTTAGCAGTTTATAAACGGGCAACATTAAGTTTTACATTACATGGAAAAAATTAAAATAGAAGGCTGTTAATAACAATATATCTTCTCTTTATTTAATGTAAAATTGAACAGGCTAATTAAACAGGGTTTTATTTCAAATCCTCAACCCTACTCCAAAGATATTTTGACAGTAGTACTTATCAAAAGTATTGTAAAACAAGCATGCTTTATATACAGAGAATTTCTGCTTATAATAATACTACTGTTATCAACCTTATTTCCAGCAGTTTGTTTCTTTGTTCATTGAAACACATTTTCTAGAGATGCAAAAAGAGTAGCATAACCATTAATGTCAATGCACGTCGCCAGATATTACCATTCCCATTTGTCACTACTTAGAAATAAATATTTAAAGTGACATAAAACAGTTTCTAGATAAAAATCATACCTTATATTTTAAAACATTTCCCACTGAAGATAGGAAATTTTCTATAGTATATGTCCTGTAAAATAGGGAATGTACAAAATCGAATATGAGTTCATTGCCATAAAAATTTGAATTATCTGCTTTATGACTGGTAATTACAAAGCAAAATCTAAACACACTGAAAACCCTGGTCTTGAGAAAAACTTCATCCTGTTAGACTGCCAGTATGAAAACAGTCCCACAGAACTGATTAAAATTATAGATATAGCAGTATGCTGTATTAGGAAAGGACACTGAAAATTTCATCAATGTAATTGACTATTTAAACTCCTGTGTCCAAATTGTTTGTCTTTATTATGCCCTTTCTTTTCTGTTTTTTTTTTTTTTCTATGACTATATAGAAGCTATTTCTGGAGATAAGCAACTTCTCATCTATTTAATTTTATTTTGACTGAGGAAGATAACTGAGCATTTTGGGGAATGCACAAGACCTTTATATCCCTGGACACCCACGACCATGAGGGCTGCCTCATAGTCATATAGCTCAGCCTTTCATGTCCAAGTGTAACAACCGTTAGTAGCTCAAAAATATGCTAACGCATAAAACTGCAATTACAGTCTGCAATAATTGCAAAAAGAAATGATTGTCATGAAAAAGTATTGAAATACTGTCAGACAATTATTACACTTGCTTGTTCTATTAAGGTATTTTGTACCCTCCCTAGTTTAGAGGAAACATATTACAAAAGGAAAGTTGGAGTAAACAGAAAATATTTTATGTTTTTCTCTGCTTACTTGCAGCTGGTGAACCATTTAACTGCTTGGCACAGTGTTATTCTAGATTATAATAACACAGCTGGGTGTTTGAGCAGCTTAACAATATGTAGCTTACTGTCCACGTTATTGTCCATAGGATAGTTAAATACTAGTCAAACCCAGCTAGCATGCACTTGCAACCTTTTCACTCCCTTTGAGCATTTTATAATTTCTTCCTATTTTATATACCCCTTATCTTCTCTGAAATTCATTTTACACATTTCCCCTGGGCAGTTTGCATCAGTGCTGCTCATCCTGCTCTCTCTCCTTTCCTGATGTTCCTCCCTTGTTGCCTTAGGTGCTTTAGTGACTCAACCTTAGTTATGATGTAGCCTTCCACTTGCAATTGCATAGTCTTTTTTTCACTCACGGCCCTGCAAACTTTTATCTGAGCTGTCTTGGCAGTATTTTCCAGAGCCTCTTTGACAGTATTTTTCTGTTGTAGCTCTCATGCTGCTGATCCCCTCTTTTTGTCATCGTGGTCTTACACATGCAAATATCAGCAGTGCTATTATGGCAAGTTGTCCTGGAAAGCAGTTACCACTGGCCTGAGAGTCAGACCTCTTTGTCGCTTGTTTTGTAGATTTTGAGTTATATTAGATTTTTAGCAAATTCACAGTGAAGTAGATAATAGCCATTTAAATGCTTAATAAATATCATTTGACAATGTACATGCACAGAAACTTAACAATCAATCACTGTTTGACATCTGCACTTGATTAGTATATTCCAGTCAGCATAAACCAACAGGGAGTTTGGGCAGGTCCCACCGAGAGCGAGAGAGAGAGGCAAAACATCTTCATGATCATCATAATCTTCATCATTTTCATCACCACCATCTACTAGCTTAGAGAGCCTTTAAAGGCTCGTCTGCCTGAGTCCTTTTCCTTTTTTCCTTTGTCACTTTGTTTGTTTGTTTATTTTCCTTCTAAGTAGCTTTCATTGCTATAGTTGATGTATGCCATCAACTATGGATCCCACTAGTCCTCTTTGTATGTCTCAGCATCCTAAGTGCAATACAGTACTGAAATCTGTATCGTGTCTGCTTTCTATGCTTCTTGGTTTGATGTACTCTCATTTGGCATTTTTGTCACAACTAGAATTTATTTTTGTTTCTGTCATCGTCAGTTATCACTATCAAGCCACTGCCATCCAAGTCATGTGCTCTGTACTCCCATTTCCACTTAACAGAACACAGATGGCCCATATCATTCTACCTTCTTTTCTTCTCCTGGTAATAACAATGCAAATATAGAACATGAATTTGGCAATATGAGTATAGAGGGCTTCCTCTGTCCTGAAGCTTGTCATTTTATACCCCATCTCTTCTCTCTTTCAGTCAATACATTATGTTTCCTCCCTTAGATGTCACAAATGTTTCCTTCCTTAGATGTCCTTCCTTACACACCAGTGTGTAAGATACTACCTGACAGCTGATACTAATTTTTGTAGCAAGTCAAGCAGCATTTAAAGGTGCACCTTACTAGCTCCTAACCACCAGTGCTCAACCAAAACAACTCTTTATTTCTGCTTTCACTGCACAGAGTGGAAAATGCTACCAAGGGAATGGTCTATACTTTTGTTGAAAAAAAAAATCATAGGGATCTACAGATCTGAAAACATTTTAAAACATCTTTTTTACAAATTCTTGCAGATAGTTATAGTGCACTTTATGTGGAAGCAGGTATATCTTGGCCAGCCTGCATCTGCCTGGATAATACTATGCTGCTACAACCACAATGAAAATAGTGACAATTATTTTATCTTCTTTGTTCCAAATTTGCTTTTATTATTAAAAGAGAGAGTACTTACTACAGTTTTCCATGGTCACTCCACTAATGGAAAAAAAAAGAGCTACTTTTTAACAGAATAAATCTTTGCAATATGTGAACACCGTGAGCAGAAAGCATGCAAGTGCTTAATGTGCTCAAACCTGAGAATTTGTATGGAATGGCACTTAAATTGTACTAAATGCATGATGAACAGAAGTTGGCTGGAAGCCAATGATCCATCATTAGCAACATTTAAATTGTCAGTACAATTTAAAAGAACTTTATTGTATTATTATTTTCTACTTACTGTTGACTGCACAAAGGTAAAATTGCCATGAAATTATTGAGTAAAATGGTTACCTTGCTTCAGATAAATTCACCAAAAATAAACTCTATTGCTAATCAAATATGTCACGTAAGCAAAATTCAACTATGAAATCTTTTTTTTTTATTTAATCTAACTGGCTTTCATTACTTTCATTGCCAAATTAAATAAAGTATGAGTCAGGAATCCAGCTAACCTTTGTATAGGAATAGCTACAAAAAGCAGCCTAAAATTATCTTTCAGCCTGATATTTTAAATTATCTTTTAAGTTGAACAAAATATCATTAACAGCCTGGGTCTTTGTTGCCTTGAAGAAAATCTCTTCATTGCTGTTCCTTTATAGTATAGAATATATATTTAGAAAGGTAGACTG
The DNA here is from genome assembly GCF_000705375.1 of Tinamus guttatus. The sequence goes on from NW_010586480.1 coordinate 172,629, forward strand.
CAAAATGTTTAGAAAATTTTCAAGCTTTTTGTACAAAATGTCTGTGTGTGTGTAACAAACTACTTCTGCAGGAAAACACCTTCATGTCTAACTGCCAAGAGTGCAGGTTACAGCCTGCAAGTGCCAACAAACCCATGCAGTCATCGTAAAAAAACTGATCCAAACATTCACTATGCTTTCACCATTAAAAGCATGTTTTCCTGCAATGGCAATGTATCTGGCCAGTCTTTTCCTGTTGATTTAATCTTTGGCGAACCATGATGTATTAAAGTAGTTTTATTATTTTTTAAACACATTATTCCTAAGCAAAAAGACAATTTTAACTGCATGTTGGCCAAATGGCGTTCTCAACCAGAATGCTTCTTAGAAATAATATACCCTTTTCAGACCTTTGCAGCTCAGAAGCTGCCTTCAGTGATGCCAGCTCAGCTCTCTTGGCTACTCTGTATTTCGAACTTACTCACCTTTTTGTCCTTCTTTCCAAGACAAAACAGTTACATTAGTGTAGCATTCATGTGCTTGGACTCTGGAAGGGAAGTTTTATGGTCAATGTGGAAACCAAAAGGAATTAAAGACAGATGAAATCTATAGTAGGGTTGATAATATGAGGAGAGCAATTTAAGATTGCTCTATTTCATGTATATTTTTCCACATATGATTCTGTAGTTTGAATGATATCTTGAAAGTAAACACTAGCATTTACCAGATTTACTAGATGTTAGAAGAGCTCATTACTGTAGAACATGGAGGTCTATTTCAGATGCAAGCAGAATACAGAGTGCTACTGGGAAAAGCCTGGGAAAATACGCACATCTTCCTCTCAGTGTGTGGAACGGTTAAAAAAAAAAAAAAGTGACTGACAATATGTTCTGCAAAAGCTTTTTGTTGTTGTTTTTTTCTCTGTAAATGAATAAAATTAGGGCAATAGGTATGATAGACAAAGTGAAATGGGTGATTCTCATTGAGCAAAATATGCTTCTTGGAACATTTATGCATGGGGAAAGTATCTTTAAATCAACAACAAATGCTATATATAGGTGGCACTGATGCATGTGATAATTTATTGCATGTGAGCAATAGCTTGTATATAAAGATAACTAGACACTTTGCAGGCACAACCATTACTTAAGATAACAGACCATACTGGAGCAGAAAGACCGATAGATTGATACAGTAAATTGAACATTGGAGCCACCCAGAACTTGATGAAGGAGCTCCTTCAGAGCGTGATAATAAAGGACACAATAATTTGTTGCCCTAAAAAAATAATTAGTAATAATAGAGAGCATTGGTAGCTGTATTATTATGTATTTGTGGTTCGGTGAAGACCAGTAATATATTCAGTGTTGCAGTAGATGCACAAGCGGCATTGTCCTTGAAGGTTACCTTTAACTTTTCTTAAAATCTTCGAAAGCCTTGTCTTTAGGAAAGTACAAGATATATTCCACACCACAAGAGTATATATAGAACAAATATACTTATGTATATTTGGAGAATGTATTATATTCAGAATGCCAAGTAATGTAACCAAATGCTTCCTTAAAAATCATCTACTTATTGTAAAATGTGCCCTGTCACAAAAAAAAAAGCATAAAAATAGCTAAATAAAAAAGATGCTTATAAGAATGTACATTTAGAAAGTGCAAATGTATATATGGACATAGAAATTTAGACACCACTCATTTCAGCTCTGAAATTTAGGATCACGTGTTCACTGACTCCTCAGGCTACTCTAAGTCATGTTAATCAAAATGAGAGCTCCTTTTGCACTTTTTGTGTCCATGTCACTAATTTTTTAACCTTCCCCATGGGGAGGATATGTCTTTCCTTTTGCTGAAGCATTCTGTCTTTTCTAGTGACAAAAAAAACAAAAAGCAAAATATAAAAATTCTTACCCTAGATACTTTACTTGATTGTATTCCTGATGCACTCTTAATTTAACATTCATTGCATATCTTAATTTTATACAGCCAATGCAATTACAATTTATAGACATTTTCTTAATTTCTGGAAAGCCAGCACATCATTCCAGGCTTTGTTGAGGTTCTTATTGAATGTTAATTTGATATAAGTATCCATGTTATGCTCAAAAAAAAAGGAAAGAAAAGAGCCATACTCCAAGACTTCCACCAAAAACAAAGCTCCAAAAATAGGGGACAAACAAAGAAAGGTGAAAAAAAAGCTTTGAACCATTAATAATTAATTAATATTAACCTTTAATTAGCATTAGCATCTTTGTTTTCAACTATTCACTGTTTTTAATCCAGTCTAAAACTTGAGTCCACTCTTTCATGTGTCAAATTTTTAGGCTTTTCCTCCTCTTTTTCAGCTTTATTCCAATCCTAGTAAAGCTTAGACACAGGGCTAAATTTCAGCATAAATAGAAGTGATGATTATTCAGACATGTTGACAGTAGTTCGAAGAATATATAAGGGACTGTCTATGTTAGAAGTCACAAGGAATATATTGCAGATGCCCATTTTAACTTCTTTAACTTTTCCCACATAAAGAATTCCCTTCATTCCCAATGAAGGTCTTTTAGGACAACATCATGTAGTCCTCAAATTTCAGTGTATGAAAGTAACAACAGCACCTGTCTCAATGGACCTTTACTGACCATTTACATATGTTGCAAAACCTTTATATAAAACCAGGAAAAAAGCTAGAACACTTAAGATGATCACAGAATCACAGAATGGTTGAGATATTGGAAGGGACCTCTAGAGATCTAGTCCAACCCCTCTATGCAAGCAGGGAATCCTAGAGCATGGGGCACAGGGTGGCATCCAGGCGGGTCTTCCTCCAAAGAAGGAGTTTCCACAACTTCTCTGAACAGCCTCTCCCAGTGCGTTGTTACCCTCACAGCAAAGAAGTTCTTCTTCATAAAGAGATGGAACTTCCTGTGTTTTCCTGTACTTATTACCCCTTGTCCTGTCACTGGCCACCACGTAGAAGAGTTTGGTCCCATCCTCCCTACATTCTCCCCCCAGATATTGGTACATATTGATAAGATCCCCTCTCATTCTTCTCCAGGCTAAAAATGTCTAGCTTAGTTATGCAGCATTTCAAGCCTAGAGGATATGCTAACCATTACAAAATTGCTATTATATTTTTCCAAATCTTCACAAAAAAGTAGAGTCCCTAAAATTTGTAAAGACATTTGACACCACTGAAGAACAAAAAATATCTTTTTTTGCAGAGGTGCTGATCAAACATAGCTTCTCCTAATCTGAACAGAAGCTAAAAGGTTTCAGGATTTTCCGTGATCAAGATGCTAATGTCTGAATAGGCATCCATCTGTATTAAACACAATGAGATAAAAAATTTAAGTAATACTGGCTGCACATCCTGTTATTCTGTAATAAACTTAAGTGTTTCATGTGGATGTATTTTACTGCAGTGCTCCTACAGAAGTGATTCTTCTAAATGCCGTCAATCTACCTGGTTACATAGGTATGCAGATAAAATGCATGTATTTTCCTGATGAGAATATTAGGATTCATATAGTCATGAAACCTCCACAAATCAGAGTGACAGCTAAGATTTTTAACAGCTCCTTAGCAATAAAACCAGGCAGTTGCTATCTATTATGTCTTTTTTTCCCCTCTAACAACATAGCACACATTATCTGCAAATTAGCCTCAAAGGAAAGAGGAGAAAATTTCCTAGTCTTATCCTTCTGCTGTCTAAGGCTTTGTATCAGAAGCATTAACCATCTTGAATAATCCCCTTTTCAATAGCTAATAAACACTGTTGTACAATACGAGTTGAAAACTTTTTATCTCTTATAGAAGTGCCGTCACGTGCTCTTCTTTTACATTTACAGCTGCAGAATATTCTACTCCATAATTGTGATCTAAGTTAACTGCAAAGGCTTTGGGAACACCAAAGCAGAAATATAGAAATTGCATTATGCCTTGACTGGACTGAGCATCTTGCCTCCAGATATAGCACAATGAATCTACTTCATAAAGCAAAACACTAGCACTATATTCACATTCTTAGATCTACAGGGTTATTGAGCTATAGATCATGCCCATGTTCTCTTTGTTCTCATTGGCAACCTTGATCTCCTATGTCTCCTTTGTTTCCTCATATTTGAGTATGTTTTTTTCATTCTCATGAAACAGCTTGTCAAAAAATCTCTAAAGATGTTGCACAATAAATTTCTAAAATCCTTTACCAACATTATTCAAACTTCTGCATTTACAGATGAAAATAAAAGAAGGAAAAAGAAAAAAAAATCTATTCAGCATTTCCCCCAAAAGAACTGTAATTAGGCAAATTTCAAAGCATTGTTTTTTGCATTTGTATTTAGCTCATTCCCCCACTTTCCCCACTTCTGTCTTTCTCTGCTACATGGCTTTCTCTGTCATTCTTTCTGACATGTATAGGGTTGATTATCTGAGAAATGTTCTTATTTGAGAGTGCAGTAGACAGGGCTTATCCTTTTCTGAAATTGAAGAGCCTACAGACTTACTGTAAAGTAATTTTTTGCAGCAGCTATATTGACAATACACTGGAAGAGAGATTTTCTTTCTAGATATCACCTCTGAGTCCCAGCAAGAACAACAAAGTAGTAAAATACTGTAGCTGTGATGGATAAAAAGATATTGCACAACTTGGAAGCATTCTCATCATAAACGGAATCCTAGTATTTCTGAAAGATTCAGTGGAGAAACTGGAAATTATATGAACTGTATAAAAATCTACAGAGAGAGAGATTTGTGAACTGAAGATGAGAATAAAAGAATCAAGAACATTTTTCTCAAAAAAAAAAGCTATAAAAAGTTGTTCTAGAACCACGTTTTATGTTCTACAACGTAGAATCTTAACTTATAGAAGGTATTAAAACAAGACGTGACTCAAAAGAAATAATTGATGTTAAGAAGGCTTAGTATGTTAGGATTGCATATCATACACTGCACATCAGTAGCAATGATGAGGAAAGTTACAGTGATTTATAGGAAAAGCTGAAATTTTCTAGGTTCAGCTCTTTGAGATTCAAAATAAAAAGCAATGCATTTAAAGTCAATTTGGGGTTAATATTTCATTAGACTTTTAAAAGAAATACACTAACTTGAAAGTATCAAAAATGCATATGGCCATTTGCTAAATCTGTTGATACCCATCGTCAAAAAAATGCAAGCGTTTTAAGCATTTGAGTTGAAAATGTAAACTGTAATTGCTAGATAACCATGTGCTCAGGGTGACTTTCATTCATACTGTGCCCTTTCTCTGAGTAGAAAGAAACAATATTAGATCAATAATATCTGTGGACTTGAGCTCACTAAATCTGATGGAATAACATTTATTGACTCCAGAAAGCTTTGGATATAACAATGACTTTGTACATGCAAACTCTGACACCATCTCTTGAATTCGTAAAATAATACAGAAATTAGGAAAAAAAAAGCCATTCATCTTCCAAAAGACTTTTATTTTCCATTCTATTCATTCTATTTTCCACTTCTATTCATAATTTGGAAGCATTGTAACTACTGTTGACTGAAATACTGATCTCAATAAAATGTAGTCAAGACTATCTTTTAAATTATTGTGATTTTGTTCCAGTTATATATTACAAGCATCACTACATTGTGGGAAAAAAGAAGAGGGAGCAGAAGAAAGAGCCTTAATAGTACCTTTCTAACACCAAGGATTGAACCCAAAATATTTCTCTTTATCTCCTAAATGAATTTCTTTGTGCTAGTTTGGAGTGATTTTCTTTGTGCATACAAATATGCATAGTGTGCTTTAAGCAAAGTCAGACTTATTATGAACTGAAAACCTCTTCTTTAATCTCTAATAACTGTGTAGCTTCAGTATTCCGATAATCCTCGTTAAGAGGGTATTAGAGCACATAAATGTTGTTAAGATGAAAGCCGCATTCACAAGTTCCTCACACTGTACCAAGCACCCTCACAAATTACCTTGAATGCACAGATTTACTAAATTTTAAACTGTCACTTCATCCTTGTTGCAGCAAGCATCCTCGGCAGATTTAATGATCAGGAACATCCTGTTGGTGCACGCAGGGCGATACGGCTGCCGGGTGCAGACCGCAGCAGACGCGGTGTCTGATGAGGCAGAGCTGCTTGTTCGGGGTGAGTACTGCTAACAGGGCAGGCTGAAGACATGATCGCCATAAATTATTGTGCTGGGGAGTTTAAATATATGACCTTTAGGGATATTTGTGCTGTTTGTTATATTTCAGGTTTTGCAATACTGAAATCATCCATGATTAACCTAGTCATCTTTGAAAACAGTTCCTTGGTTTACTGATATACGCACATGGGTCTTTTTACCAAACATTAATTGGTAAAAAGAGATCTACGTATATATATGCACGCATGCACATTTGCACATGGGATATAAATTGGGAATTTTTTTCCTCTTCCAAATGTGTAGTCAGAATTGCCAAGCTGGAATGCAGGACAGGAAATGCATGGGCAACTGCAAGCACTCATAAGGCAAAGAATTAAGTCCCCCAGGTCGCAAAAAATATGCAGAAACACCAGAGGTAGCTGCAACACCATCCACTTGGGATTTTTATTAGCCTCCTGGGATATAGCTGCACAAAGTTTAGGTCATACTTGGCATCCTTTCTCTGCTCAAAATCAACATCTACACTCATAGAAATCATTTGTAAGTGCAAGTGCCAATCCCAGTATACTCTTAAGAAAAAAAGTATACCAAAAAGTATATCACATTACATAAAATATAAGAAATTATCATTCACAAGTTTATGCAAGAAATGAATAATGGATTCTGTGTCTCTATAGTTTATTTTATGGTCAAGTTATTCTCTCATGTTTAACAGTTTGGGAATATTCATCATTCACTTCCTAAGAGGGACCACTTACCAGTTTGTAAAGGCAACAAAGCAGAAATCTCCTAATATGAAAAGAAAGTTTTTCTTCTTGCATGGAATTGGGGCAAACAAATACTGGCTGAATCTTTAGGCCCATTCCTGAAATCTGGGAAGTTGCTTTATCTTTAAAGTTCTTGATGATGCACAGGGACATAGAGTCATTATTCTGTGGGTCTCAGATCATAGTGAGGACATCCATCAGCTCACAATAAAGCAATGTTTTAGCACCATACTTGGGCTTCCTCAGTAGGGAATTCCTGTGGGGTATCCAGGGATGTTTATGGCGAAGGAGTGCTATGCGCAAGCTGAGAGCTGAGGACTTGCAGCTCGTCAAAATGCATGCATGTCTTTTAAGCAGTAGCTCTGGTTAGCCTCATTGGGTAGCGTACAGTTTTTAAAAGCTGAATAAATCAAGGTAGATGTTTTATTAACATTTGAAAAACACTAGGTTAAAATAAATAAATAAATATTATAATATTTCAAAAATACTTATTTTACCTTATTCTACTGCTTCTGTAGACTTGATGTTTTCATATCCATCATTTTTATGATCAATATATGCTTTAAATAGTAAAGAATGTTTCTGGCTGAATGCAGGGCTATTCACGCTTTAATGTGAGCAGCTGTAAAATATTTCCATAATTTCACTGTGAGGACCATCAGATTTATACGAGCTGTGGCACTGCTGAGATGCTATCCAGTTGTTTCAAAGCAGGCATATAATGCCATTTTAGTTGTCTTAGGGAACCTGACCCATCCTTGTGGGGCATGCACATCTCCTGTGCTTGTCTCTCAGACAAGAGCTAGAGGCAAAGCAATCTCACATTTAACGCCACTGAATTCACTAAGTGAGAAAAATCTCTTAGATTGCTAAATACCACAGTCTGACTACTTTTTTTAAAATTACTTTTTATATAAATGACTTTATATATTTGTTATAGAACTTTTTTTTCTGAGTAAGAGGCTTGAAATAAAAGCAAAAGGACTTTATAAGCACTATTAGAATGGATTTATTCAGGTGTGGCTTTAACATGCCACTTAGTTGATGAAATTAAAACTCTGCTTTATAATAGGATTTAAATTCAAATATATTTTGCTTATTATGTTCTTCTTTCCTTTTTTATATGACTGGATAATGATACAGTTAGAAATGTATGTATCATTTTCACAAGCTTGATTATATTGTGTGAATGCTTTTCTCCTTATGTAAAATTCAGCTTTCATTAAATTATAGGATACGGATGGTTTGTTGAGGTGGTCAATTTCCTTAAGATATCTTTAAAACTTATGCAAATGGAGGACATAAGATAGTCCCAATGCTAGTGGGTTTCAACAAATGAATGATTTTATTTTGTTCTGCATTGCAACAAATATATAAAGCAAAATTATTGCAAAGTTGTTAGCAATTTCTCATTGTAAACTTCAACATTTCAAGAAATCCAAAATATTAAAGAGTATCAAATCTATAATTATACTACTACAGGTATTTTCATTTCAGCATTTCTGATTCTTTTTTTTCCATATAACTCAGTCCATAGAGCGCACAAACTGATTTACAAGGTAACACTCTAGTGATTTTAAATTACAACATTTTTCAAATCTCCTTAGGTCTTACTTTTGGAGATATCACATTATTTAGGAGAAGAGGGCATCAACGGCAAGTTATGTATAAACATCACTTCCACTATGCAGTCAAGGCAGTAAAGTCCAAAATCATATCGTTCCTCACAGCAAGTGTGGTTTCTAATTTCAGTCAATATATTTTAAACAATCTTCTCTGTGTTTTAAATATCATAGCCCATGGTCAAAGCAAGATATCCAAAGCATTGCTCTGAGCTCCTGGAAGTACCAAACATTCCAACATGTGCATATTCTGTGACTATATGTATGTGAATATATTCTCTGTCATTTCCAGTCTACAAAAAGTGCCAGTCTTGAATATTGGTATGGCATAGCAGTATATGACTTGCCAGCATTTCAATCACTAGTTATATTGTAAGGTACTTCTGATATTTCTTAGCATGTCATTGAAATGTAGACTTTAAAAATTGTTCTGCTTGCAACATTTCTACAGCAAATAAATTGGACACATGGAATAAATTAAAGGAAAATCATCTAATTTTTCCTTTTAGATATTCATGAACATCGGAGTTACTGCTGTAATCAAACTGACTAAATTCATACTGAATCATACTTTCAGCTGATGCATTATATTTAAGTCAAAGGACATTTTTCTAGAACTTTATTATAAGGGACTTGGGAGACAACTGTACCTTGCTGCAGCCTCTGCAAGTGGAAGAAAAAGAATGAAAATTGTTTACAAAAACTTATTGCTTATATATAATTGGTGAAAGACTCTTCAAGACACAGACACTGTGTGGGGGTGTGTGAGCATACTACTTCTACTGTATTCTGCAATTCTATACAATGATTTAGAGATTATTTAAATTTTTGAAACTACCCTGAAATTCGCTATCTCATGGTTTTCAATTTTGAATGCATATTTTGCAATGAAATTCATTTCCAACATGATTTCTAGAATGATTTTTATCTAGTCAATCTCAGCTCTGGTGAGGCCTCACTTGGAGTATTGGGTGCAGTTCTGGACTCCCCAGTACAAGAAGGACATTGAACTTCTAGAGAGGGTCCAGCGGAGAGCCACAAAGATGATTAGGGGACTGGAGCATTTGTCCAGGAAAGACTATAGGAAAGATTAAGCAAGCTGGGCCTGTGTAGTCTGGAGAAGAGAAGGCTGAGAGGAGATTTGATTAACATGTTCAAGTACCTGAGGGGTGATTGTAGGGAGGATGGGGCCAGGCTCCTCTCTGTGGTGGCCAGTGACAGGATGAGGGGTAACGGGTGTAAGTTGAAACACAGGAAATTCCACCTCCATATGAGGAAAAACATCTTTCCTGTGAGGGTGACAGAGCCCGGGAACAGGCTGCCCAGAGAGGTTGTGGAGTCTCCTTCTCTGGAGATCTTCCGAACCTGCCTGGACACCACCCTGTGCCCCTGTGCTCTAGGTGTCCCTGCTGGAGCAGGGGGGTTGGACTAGATGATCTTTAGAGGTCCCTTCCAACATTAACCATTTTGTGTGATTCTGTGTGGTCTCCTTTATGCACATTTGAAAAGCATGTATAAAGCAAATCTAGAAAATCTTTGGTCAAACCCAAAATTCAGACCCATCCAGCATCCACTATTCAAAACTAAATGCTGCTCTAAGTAGTTTCAAAATATGATTTAGTAATATGCATTAAAGTAAGAAACTTTTGGATGTCCCTAGTAGTATTTGGAGTGCGTTAAGAAGAGCATCTCCAGCAGGTGGAGGGAGATGATCCTGCCCCTCTACGCAGTCCTGTGCCACGTGCTCTAGGTGACCCTGCGTGTGCAGGGGGGTTGGACTAGATGACCTCCAGAGGTCCCTTCCAACCTTAAGCATTCTATGATTCTATGATTTCTGCTCCTCAAAATACTTTTTTTTTTTTTTTTTTGGCTGGAGTTCTTAATTTCTCCCTTCCTGTTTTATTTTTCAAACTTTATCATAAATGTTGATATCCTTAGAGATGTTCTGCTAGCAGCAGAATGTCTGGACCTGTCAGGCGATGTATTGCCTAAGTGTCCACATTTAAATCTTGATAAGAGTTATGAGTGAAGAATAGTTTAGTGCTCTCATTATAGTCAGCAGCGGCCTTCCAAAGACTGCTGTCCTGATGGCATCATCTGTCGAAATTCACATAGGCTGATACAAATTAAATGGAATCTTGTAAACAGGTACCTGAGGTAATAAGTAAATGCCCACTTAGTTGTAGAAAGCACTGCTAGCTTGCAAAACATTTCTCCTTCAAAATATGGCTCTACAAGATTCTCTGCATTTCATCATCACAGGTTGTTCTTATTGAGTTCATAAATATTAAATTTCCTTTATTTTTGTCTTCTGGTGCATTTCACTTGCTCTAGCACCTAAATCCAAGAAAGCTATGTAGAAAGTTCCCATTTTGAAGGCTTACAGGCAGAAGAGATGATGCCCACCACTGGTTTAGGGCTTGCAACACTCACCTATGTTGTCAGATCTGTTCTTATCATTCCCTCAGATGATTCGCTCAGAACCACATTTTTCCTCAAGATTGTGCCATAATTGCAGCCAGGACACTAGCAGGATAAAGATATTCAGTCTTTCTGTGGCTGAGTAATCAGGAACACAAGTCAGAAGACAAACAAATGGGAGCCTGACTTTGTAGGATAGGGGTTAGGGTCAGCTCCATCAGCCACAATGTTGGTTTCTTTCATTTAGTTTGTCACAACACAAAAATGGATGTAGTCCTGAGGTAGGAGTATCATAGTCAGTAATTATAGCCAATACATTAAGCATGATTTTGAAAAACTAAATTTCAAGCATTCCCCCAGGTGGGGGATTGAAACAGACAATAATAAAGTCTAAAATACCACTGCAAAATTATCTGGAAGACAGTTATCAAAGCCCGAAACAGTAGGAGAAGGCACATAGGGCAGCCAGACACAATTCAAGGACATTCAGAAGTGAAAACAGCTTTTCGCATCCGACAGTAATTATTGTAACTGTTATGGCATCAGGCCTGCATAAATGTGCTACCGCAAAGGAACCATGTGAGATAAACTACATAAGTCTGATGAGCAAAAAAATAGTTTTACTGGAGTGCGTGAATACTGCAAAAATCACAGCAATGGACTTACACTTCGGACATTGAATCATTGCTTGATTTCACTGCCTTTATGCCTTTTTCTCAGGTTTGCACACCTGAGGAAAATATGTACAGAATCACTGTTTGACCTGCAAACAAGAACATTTACACAGGATATGTACTACACAGTCAACAAACATTTGTCCCAATCTAGTCAGTCTTTTAAGAAGAAGAATCAATTTATTTAAATATATGAAGGTCAGTCCCATTCTTGACATAAATCTAAGAATGATTTGCTGATGTCACGTGCCTTGTGCAGTTGCAAACCTTTATTTTATCCACCCAGATCTTCAGCTTTCAGTGAATATTAACTATCAGGAAAGCAGAGCAGCAAATTGTGTCAGCTTGGCTGGTTTTCCATCTATCATTGGCACCCCTGTACTGTTTGCTGGCTCTGTTCTGATTTTTAACAAAGAAGTGATTACCAAAGCAGAAGGCTCTAATACAGGATAAATATGCATGTCATGTTCTGACACTAATGATGTGATCACAAATGTGGCTACCGCACACACAAGTACCAGCCAGGAGGCTTGCACCTCACACATGTCTCAGGTGATCTTGTAGCCAGCAGTGTGTCAGGTTTCCTCAAGGCAATGCCTGCTTGGTAAGCTAAATTGATTTTAAAGCTTGTCTTCCAAAAAGGGATTATTATGTTCTTATTTCCCCATTATGCTGTCAAAATGTGAAGTAATCTGTGCATTCTATTTTCTTTTTTATGACAAAGGATGTCTTCATGATCCTGTACTTGTACCATGTTTCAGTGCGGAGAGATTTAAAGCATCAAGTGCTTGTCATAGTGCTTCCTGTCAGAAGGATCTAACATTTATTACCTTATAGTTAATATCAACATTGGTTCAATCAGACACATTAAAGAACAGTAGTGTATTTCACTTTGTGGTTATTTAATGTATCAGTATGAAATTTGTTACATGCTCATAAGGAGATGTTTAGAAAACACTTGCAGAACTCAACTAAGGGAGAAGGCTACTTCTTACATTCACTTTTGGCAGAAAGAACACTCTTGAAAGAAACAGCTTAGTTTCTAATGAACTCACTGAAAGGTTGTTTTGCCATAGGCTACAATAAGAGAAGGACTGAGTAACAAATCTACCAACAACAGTTACTGTATATTCCTTGCTCCTTCTTCTGCAAGTTCAAAGAATCAGCATAGAAAAGCTTCTTTTTTTTTTTTTTTTCAATTCAGCAAAGAAATTCAAAGTAAGAGTCAGGGATGCCACGCAGGAGAGTAAAAAAACTTGTATAAAGATCAATCTTCCTGTCGTCTTTTAAGACTAGAGCTTACTTCCTGCTTTCTTGAGCTGAGCTGTGTGGTGTGACTGCCTGAGTTTCACAGAACACCAGGTTGCTCCTTGCATAGTCAAGGACCATTGCAAAACTCAGCCGGCTACTAATTATCTCATGTGGACTGGGGCTGTGCATCAACATTGGAAGTAACTGAGAGGGGATTTTTCCAGTATAAACCTTTATACTGTTATCATGACAATAAGACCTTATATGCCAGTGCAGTCTACTTTTCAGTTATCCTTTTCTTATATTATCATATTTTTTTTTTAGGAACATCATAGTTGAGTTAGGAATATAAGCTTATGAAACAAAAGGGTTTTTGTACACCTGGGGAAAGTTTAGTGTCTAATGAAGCCTGCAAAGCTGGATTGCAATATTTTATATCCAAGCCACTAAGTAGCAATGATTCCAAACTGCCCAGGCAGATGCTGGGTGTTGTGTTACAGATGCCTTGCAACAGTGACCAGCAAACACATCTGCAGTTTCTCAAAGCTTCTTTCTAACTGCTCCAAATACAGTAGAGCCAAATCTCTGTTTTTATAAGCTAATAAAATGAAGCTGGCCCCAAAATTATTGATGTAAAGTTTCACCTTCTGGAATGTAAACTGTGTATCAGTGAGAGCATTGGCAGACTCTACAAACTAACTAATTATAAAACAGCATAGCAAAGAGAAAGAGAAATCAGCTGTTCGCAAGAAAGCTACACTGCCATGATAGCCATGGATGATTATTCAAGTATTTAATTTGAGATGGTAACTAAAATACACATATGTATTATATATATATACACATATATGAATATATATGAATACTGAGATTTTCTTTTTTGTGGGTGTTTCCTTGTCTTCAACAATAATCACATAAAAAAAAATGTTTCAGCACTCCTAGTAATTCAACTCTTTTATAATCTGCATATTTTAGCAGAAAATCAAAGACTTTGAACGGTAATTTCAGTACTGTCACAGAGAACTGTGCTCTCTGAGAATTAACACTGCTAATTTTGTTCCCAGAGCTATCAGTGATCTGTGCTTAGAGATTTTACTAGACTCAAATGTTGGATACTTTCTGGGTATTTTAGTGTTCTTTTCATATCCAAACATAATGATCAAAATGTATTTTCTGTTGCTACTATGGGTGTCAATAGACACTATTTCTTTCCTGAGGAAAAAAAAGTAATGCACAGTTTGCTTAATTTGTATTAATTCTGTACACCTTTGGAAATTCATTAGTGCATATAAAGCTAATTAAAATCCTTTGAACTATATAAATATCAGTAGAACATTCATTGCAGAAAGATTACTTTAAAATAAGAAGAAAATCAGCTTTCTCCTACTATGAATAAGCGTATTGTAAGACCGTGCACAGAAAGCTAACAAAATGCAGTGTGTGCATGCCTACTGTAAGTAAAATGAGCTTTAAGATCAAACAGCTACCTGGAAGCTGTAAGATCTTGAAATGGAGCAGAGAGCAATCCTGCAGAATAAAATCCTGCAGAATAAAAGGATGAAAGCCTTTGTGACTACAAAATGTAGTTTAAAAGTACACATTTTGTGGTCTAAAAATAAAAAAGAGGTTAAAGCTATTCATCTTGTACACTGGCAAAACTACCAATCTAAGCAAGAAATCCGCTCTCATGATATATTTTTGGAGAAGTAATGTTTCCTCTGAACTCCACTGACCTGGAGCAAATATAATGTAGGAACTGCTGGTTAAGTTGACCACACTGCTCCTTTCGGTGATGATATTGCCAATAAAACTTAAAGACAAGCACTTGGGTTTAAAGGCCATCAGCCACAACATTATTAAATGGAACGTAAACAAGGTCAGCGTATTCCTGTTGGTCCTTGAAATTACATTTGAGCTGTAGCTAAAGCCTTGAAGGCATCACAAGCACAGACCCCATTAATTGGACTCACAGGATATTGTCCAAAATAGTGCACAGTTCCCCAAGATTACTTGATACAGCAGAATTCCTGCTATATATTCCCTGTCCCCTTGCCATCTCAAAGTATAAAGAACCAATGCTTACCGGGATCTGTCCTAGCCCATGCTGTCCATTATGTAACCTATTACACATTAATGTAATGCATATTGGCATTGGCATTGGGAGCAAATTGAAACAGGGCTAAAGCTAAGATAGGGACTGATTAATGATGTAATGGCCCAAATGATCAGTGCCAGGGGTCAGTTCTGTGCTCTGTCTCTTTTTAGTAGCTGAATACAAGATTGGAGTATAGTATATTAGCATAGCTGAAACATAAGTGCACTAACCCAGAGATGGTAGACTAAAATACTTCTAGGAGTCCAAACTTGTAACAAGACCTTTGTTGTAATATCTCAGATGCTGTAAAAGGAGATTCATGAGAGTTGTAAAAAGATCCTTTGTTCATATAAGTTTTAAAAAGATTCTTTGTTCTCTCTAGGCTACTTCTTTGCAAAAGTGAAGTTACTTAAAACTTCAGTCAGGAAGGGCTTAGAACAGGTATAAAAGTACAGATCAGATGTGCTGATGTTCATGAACTCAGTGCCTGAAAGAGCCCCATCCTGTTCTGTGAGCAGAGCTGCCTGGGCTGGCATTACAGGATGTCAGAGGCAGCACAGTTCGCATCTGAGGTAGCCAGTTAGCAAAGCACTGCTGAACAGACTAACCACAGTCAACAGGAAACTCCTATGAAAGGGGCATGTTACATACTCCAATTTAACTAAGTTAGGACACCTTTGGCAGAGTGACAGCTAGTTATGTCATTCCCAGTGGGATTCACAGGTGCTTTTTCACCTGAGGAGGGATGGCAGTTCACGTACCCTGCACTGCTCATACGTCTATGTTGTCACAAATGTCACAACACAAATGACCCATCTCAGCGTGTCTGAGCTGCACTCTGGCATATGGGCTCATAAGCCTCAACCATCTTGCCCATATCTGCTACTTTTTGGTTGGGACAAGGCAGGGAAAACAGTAGAGGATCACAGAATGGCATGTGTATGACCAAAAGTCTGTTCACCAGGGATTTTTGCTGATCCTCATCCTGAAATGAGTCTTCCATCTGTCCTGCTGTAACCTCTCCACCCTACAAGGCACTTAACAACTGCGTACACCATTCTGGAGGGAATGGGACGGAGTATGTATCAGCCAAAGCCACAGAGCCCATTGCATTTACTGTGCACCACAGTGTCTCACCATACTTCTTCTTCCCCACCACATGCAAACACTTTTTCATCTGCCACAGCTGGGGAGAATAAAAGGACTTCGCACTACAAGAACCACACTTGGGTTTTCTCTAGCTCCTTCACCATTATTCTGTAGTTACTCTCTCTGTCTTTTCCTCCTTTTCCTTACCTTTCATCTTCTTTCAGACTGACACCTTTTGCTCACATTGCTCTGGTAAATTGTCTTTTGTCACTTTTCTACCTAACACTCTTTTCTTTCTGATCCTTTCTGGAAGTGCATTGCAGTTCTTAGAAAGTCTGTGTCCTTCCTCTCCACACTTTGCTTTCAGTAAGCCAATGTACCTTCTCACTCAGAAAGCAAAATTTTCAGGCCCAGAATTCTGTGTTTGTAAGTAAGTGCTACATATTGTGCTCTTAGTGATTTGGTAAAAGTAAGAATTATCCCGGTCAGACTGGAGTGGAGTAAATCAGTGCACATTTTGGGATTCACAGGAAAGGGCACTGCCTCACTGAATGACTGAGGCTATTATTGGTAATAGTCTTTCAAGAGCTCTCACATTAACATTGTATCATGGAAAGTAATCTAGAGGACCTCTCAGGATGATCATTCCAACAATAAAAAGACACATAAAACAAGTTTGCCAAAATGCAGTCACGCATGTCCTGAAATGAAGTATCAATCTGTGGAATTGCTCTGAAAGAAGATAGCTGACTAATATTCTTTATGCTGGGTTTCCAGTGTTCCTAGAGCTGTGTAAGAGCCTATTGTAGCCCCAAATGTCTTCTCTGTGAAGGTCGACTGCACCGTAGTGCGTTTATGACCAGTCATTTTCTGTGTAGTTTCCAGAGCAGCATTTGAGCAGACTATGCATTTTTTCCTGAATTGGCTATTCTCAAATAAAAAATTGTTTTAGACATCCTGAACAATAACACAACCCTTGGGAAAAAAGATTCTCTGCATTAGCCATCCGGCTGACACTATGAATGATTACAACCAAGCATAAAATTTAATGAGATTTCTACAAAAATGAGTGACATCTGCATAATACTAAGGTCCTGGCTAACTGTTATACATTTGTCATCACTGAGGCTTTTGTCCTTTATTAATCCATTTTCAAGACTGCCTGCTGTTGGAAATGGAAATGCTTTTTAGCAGTCCTCCTGCAGACTGTGTAAGAGCATACATAACAGAAAGCATAATGGCACATTGTCATGACTAGGAATGCATTTAAAAGGTTTAAAAAACATGAGAGAACTCTGACAACAAAATATATTGAGAATTTAAGAGAAGACATCTGCAAAACTGTATTTTCACATATTTTTGTATAAGCAGAAGCTTGTTCTCGTTTCCCTAATACAGTGGGTAGAAACTCTTTAATAATATTCTGTGTGCGTGGGAGAAATATTGTCGAAGAGGAGAAGTGCTAAAATATTTTCCTTTAATGTTGTTTACGCTTGGGACCATGATATAATACTGAGCCTATGGCTGCAAGTCAGTGAAAACATATGATTATAACAGGATTCCAGCTTTCCTTTAAACTTTCCCTCATGGCTTCAAATAAGAATTTCACTGGAATTTCCTACATCTGCAGATAGCCTGAAACAATAGATAATGGGGATCAAAGATTGTCCTGTTTTATTAAATTCGCCCCTGGCTGGACTTGCTATTCTGAAATGAGGGCCGAACTCATCCCATCACAGAGCAGCAAATATACAACAGGAAAAGAGGAACGCAGGGCACAAGGGATTCTTCGGATCATCCTTTTGCTGTGTTTTCTCTCAGGAAGAAATACAAGACCACTTAACTGCAAATGCAGGTGGAACTCCGAAAGACCAAGAGCCACAGGGTGTCCAAGGCCATGGCACCATCTTATTTCAGCATCATTTATAATTAAAGATGAAAGACATTAATAAGGAGCAGGGTCCTTTTGCTAAGTACACAGAGCAAGGGAAGAGGAGACTACCCCATCTTTGGGAGCAGTTTCGTTCTTCTCATGATCCAACCCAGTACATAGGATTCCAGCAGGGATTATTTCAGTGTACTGTGGAGACAATGTTCTCCTTTCATATGTCCATAGTATTAAGCTTCAAAATTTCTATGAAACAAAGCAATCATAAGTCTGTTACTACTATTGCTGTTTTTATACCTAGATATCCTATCTTTCCAGGATTTAATGTCAATTTATGCTTGTAGATTTTATCAAGCAAGCAGGAGAAAGTGAATACCTTAATTACATGTGAAGGATACAATGTCGCTTTCACTAAGAAGCTATAGAAATGAACTATTACAAAACTCTAAATATATTTTTGCCATAGTTCATGTAGACATAATTTTGTTTAAGGAATATCATGGGAAATATAAAGCTGCCTGTACCTGCAAACATCACAAAGAAGCCCAGCAGCTAAAATATTTCAGCTACTAGGTGTTTTTTTTTTTTAACCTATGATATTCACACAAACCTTTTTTCAACTCATAGACTAAGGAAATTATCCAACAACAGATTTAGTTATATGAAACAGTATTAAAAAAAAAAAAAAGAAAAGAAAAGAAAAGAAAAGTTAAGCTTAATAATACAGAAATCCTGGCTACAGGTGCCACTTCAGATGGAGGCTCCAGATCTGACCTCCCAGATCTGCAAGTGCTGAGGTCCAATAAGTCAGCAAGTCCAGCTCATGGCACTCACAGAGTGAAAAGGGATGCAGGTAGCCAAAGGATCTGCTCCATGAAGCATGCTGAGGGAAAGACAACAAAAAGTCCATACAGATGGACAGTGCTCCCCAAAAGACTTAGCAGCAATTGCTTTCTTTTAACAGTGTTGTCTGGATTGTCACCTTTCCTGCAGTTTTGTTTTGGGTGAAAATGGCCAATGGTGCTTTTTTGATTCAGATTTCTCAGGCTTTCATCTGCATGTGCAGAAGCAGAACTTCAGCTTTCAGCAGCAGGAGGCTGCAAAAGAATGAAGAGGAGTTTAGGTATCAAGAATATTGAGATTTGTCATAATTATATAACTAATTGTTAATGATATTCATATTTCATAGAAGTCTTGCCCTCAGGATTTAACTTATATTTAAGTATAAGAAACAACAACAGGACTTTTACTGTACATTTGCAGGTGATAGAGATGTACATCTTCCCATGAACATCTGGTCCCAACACCAGCTGAAGAGTATCCTAAACCAAGGAACCTTTAGCTGCAATCCAGTTTGTCAATTGCATTTTGACAATGATCTCACACACTAATAATATTTAAGAATTAAAGAAGAGAAAGGAGTTATATGTATATTTTGCATTACAAATTCATGCTTGTTTCCATACACCTGACTTACTGAATAATAATACTAATAAAAATAACCAAATTTTCCATACACCTGACTTACTGAATCAATCATGTGCTTTATACAAATCCTAATTCCTATATATTCATTTGTACAGATAAGTAGAATAAATAATACCTCTATTTTCATGCGAAGAGTTGTTTAAAGATCAGCTTTCAAAACTTTTTTTTAAATAGTTTTCAGTCTAACAGGTAATCCAAGTATTATTATTACTATTGACTTTGGTTATTATCCATATTATTGTTTTTCAAGAAATGCGTACTCCCTTGCTTCAGCTTGGTCATTATTCCTCTACTGCCAAGTTGCACATAGACAGAAGATGTCAGTCTCCTGCTTGGTCAGTGCTTGGTCAGTCTACCCTTGGATGCATCCTAAACTTGAACATATTGTTCTTTAATTTTACGTTCAGAATAATTACAGTAAAACTGGATTTTAAATGCTTTTATTTCTATTTTTTCCACTATCACTCTGACAAGGTAATTGCTTCTCACCTACATTACATTAAAGAATAGAGACAATCACAATTTACCACCAGAAATTATGGAAATGAGCTATCTCAATGATTTACTAGTGTGCATTTTAAACCCTGTGTTTTGTGAATGCTGAACTCCTTTGGTTTCCTACAGAATATATGCGTCCTATATTCCTGCTAATAAATCCTGATGATGGTGCTCTCCCTTTGACTCTTCTACTTTATTTCTAGGTCCTCCGGGTCCCCCAGGAGTTGTGATAGTGGAGGAAATCACAGACACCACAGCAACCCTCTCCTGGAGTCCTGGTGCAGACAATCATAGCCCCATCTCCCTCCACAACCTGCAAGCACGCAGTCCATTTTCACTTGGCTGGCAGACTGTGAAAACAGGTGAGAAAAACTTGCACATAGCATGAGTAGACTGAGTTCAGAATTCCCAGTTTTTGACAATAATAACCACTGGCAACTGCAAAAACAGATGCTGTCAAGATAACGATGATAAATTAAAACCACTTTTTTTTTTTCCTTCATTCCTTTCTCATATTGTTTAGTAACAGCTCTGTAAGAGCAATTCAAAGACACCTACCTTAATGCATCTGTGGGTAGACAAACTCCCTTACGTCCTTCAATCTGTGTCTTTTCGGGAGTAGCAGATTGCCAAAAACCTAGTAGTGATTTCTGATGTGCTGCTTTCTTGACCTCTGTCATTTCTAATGGCCTTTATGCCCACTTGCCATTGAGACACTGCATGAGAGCTTCAGACTGCTGAATGACTGCACATATGTCTCACCACTGCAGTTCCAGATGTCATAAGTGGTGATATGGAATCTGCCATGGCCGTCGAACTCAACCCATGGGTGGAGTACGAGTTTAGAGTTGTTGCAACTAACAAAATTGGCACTGGTGATCCAAGCGCACCATCCCGAGTGATCAGGACCAACGAAGCAGGTAAGAAAATGATAACTGAGTTATTTTGCCAGGGCTGTGAAAACCATTTCAGTATAATAACGATAACACTGTCTTGTCCCTGGCAAACATCTCTGTGCTCAGTCATCACTGTTCAAGGATGATGATGAGGGGGGAAGGCAGCTTGTTTTAACCACAGAAAAGTTGTTCATTTTACAGAAACAAAAATCAGCAACCCCCAGTGTCTTACTACATCTGTGCTGTCTTTCTTACTCTTTTTTTTACACTTTGCTTACACTCAGACTTTGCTGCCTATCCTCCTCCAGGCTTCTGCTCCTCTACTATTTCATACTTCTGCTTTATCCAAGTAGCCTCTCCCTCCCTGTCCTTCACAACTTCTCTCTTGAAGGTCCTCAGAAAGATTGTTCAGCTATCCAGGGAAACCATGGAAGCTGTTTAATTTAAAATACATCTTCTCTAAGTATTTCATTATCACACATATACCACAATTAATTGTTTGTGTACCTGAGGAAATCTCAGATTTTTTGAAAGAATTATTATTGATGTGCAAGGGCACAGGAACAAATTTTAGGTAGCCTATTAATCATACAGGATTGTTGTGTTCTAAGATTCCACTTTAATTGGAAGCATAACTGATAATATAGTTGTAAGTACGTAAGTTATGTTGCATTCTGTTTTCTCTCTTCTCATTAAGGGAGATTATAAGAATTACAAGTGATAATGCCAAAATGTAGCTGCCCCTCCCATTCCAAATTAAAAATTCTTAACTTTTAAAATATGCTAATCTTGTGCATCAGTTCTGTACTTTGTACATCTGAATACATACCACCCATAAACATTCTCAACAGAATATTTTGACTGATTTTTGTAGACATCATTATAGAAACACAGAATCAACTGAATAATTGAGGCTGGGAGAGGTATCAGGAGGCCTGTAGTCCAGCCTCCCACTCAAATCTGGGTCAATGCTAAATCCAGACCAGGTTGCTCAGGGCTCTCTCCAGCATAATCTTGAAAATCTGCAGGGATACAGAGTGCACGACCTTCATGGGCAACCTATTCCAGGAATAAATTATTATCCATGTGTGTGTGTGTGTTTTTTTTTTTTCCTTATATCTAGTCTACTCCTCCCCCTAACATTTTAGTTTACGACTGCTGTTTCTTGTTCTCCCACCTCACACCATCATGAAGAGCCTGGTTCCATCTCCTCAACAACTGTCCTGTGGATTCTACTCCAGGCTGAACATGCCCAGTTCCCCCAGTCTCTCCTCACAGGGCACCTTCTCCAGTCTGGACCATTCCCTCCAGTTTCTCAATGTCTTTCCTCTGCAGGAGAGCTCAAAATCAGATGCACTATTCCAGTATGCAGCCTAACAGAGCTATCTTCATTTGTAATAAAACTTTTTTTTCCGTTTTAAATAACTGCATAGTTGTTGACTTATATTACATTTCACTGTGCAATCAAAGAACTGCATTCACAGCCATTTGAGTCCCATTCATGCATGTTGAAGGATGCATTATTTCCAAGTATCTCCTTCTTCTGCAAGATCCTCACAGTGTGAAACTCGATGACTTTATAGCAGAAGCTTCCAATATTACATACTTTGCTCCATTACATTTTAAAGAGAAGAAAAGAAAAATGAA
This sequence comes from Tinamus guttatus, assembly GCF_000705375.1. The sequence goes on from NW_010586480.1 coordinate 195,073, forward strand.
ATAAAAAATGCATGAGCTACTTTCATGTCGAATAATTTTCAAAAAATCTTATTCCACAACCATTACGCATTCCATGCTTTTGTACCATATGTAGCACAGACTCTGAAAACACTGTTGAACTCAGATGTTCTGACTACGTCTCTGCTTATTCAGGCGATACAGATCAGAGGGGACACAAACATTCTGGGTAAAGTTTATCTTGTGTAATAGTTTGCATCCCTAGGCTTATGTTCTTTCAGTTTTATGAATATGATGTACTCTTTTTTTGAAAGGACTGTGCAGGGGTTTAAAGGACTAGATGTATTTAAGCTGTGGATAGAATGTTTTTCTTACCAACTAAAGTTTGAAAATGTCAGACTTTTACCTACTAACATTTTTTTCCATCTACTTCTTTCCCAATGTTTACCAAGCAAAAGTTGTATTGACTTATTCCCACAACTCTAGTAAAAGTCGTCTTCATATATTTTTACTATTCCTCTGGACAATTACTGCAATTTTACCTCTGAACAAAATAGTTAATAAATCATACTAATGAGCACTCAAAAAAAAAAAAAAAGTGGGGACAGACAAAGTATGCAGAGGCGGGTGTGTTTTTCCCTCAGTGATTGGTATTTCCTTGTGGGTAATAATCTACTACTGCTGCCATCTGGAAGAACAGGATTTTTAACTCAAGTAGTAACCATCTGTAACCAAGCACACAACAGTATGGAACTCCTGATGAAAAGATATTGTAGCCAATTGCAATACAAGCCTTCTTCAGTGAAAACTTGACAATATATAAATTAAAGTAGGAAAAAGATATACAAAGTGGGTTTTTTGTGTGTTTGGGTTTTGTTTTGGCACCTTCTTCTTGCCAGTTAGAAACCTTTTTTTTTTTTTTTTTTTTTTTTTTTTCAAAAATGTAAGAGCCACAGAAATGCTGTGTTAGCAAGGAGCACTTTGCAGCATGACACTTAATTCCAAACAGGAATTAAACACTTAAAACAATTTAACAGCCTTCAGAGAAGTGGAAACTGAATTTATTTGATGTCCCCGTTCAGCACAATATGGTAAAACTTTTGTTTTATGTTATCACCTCAATTTCAGATGACTTTTTTTTCAAGACACCTTTTGGTTTCCACTTGTGTTGTGTTTGCTCTTGCTTTTAGTAAAAGAGGGAGAGTGGGAGATGCTCTCATACTTTTTTTTACAGAGAGAATGAGAATATAAATATTACAGTAAGATTTAACCTCCAGATTTTCTAGAATCTCTTTGAGGATGCAAATGGTTTTACTAGGAGCAATTACCAATGGACTGTGCTTCAAAAATGTAACCCGAGTAAATAAATAAATAAATAAATCTCTTCTTCAGAAAAATTGTATGCTGCTTACAAAATCAGAAAATAACATGTTACAGTGTTCTCAAAATGTTGGAGACTTTAAGATCTGTTATACTCAGGCTGCCACTTTTTCCTGATCTCCAGATGTTCCTGAAGGCCAAAGTATTCTTTGCCATTTAAATCTTGTCTGTTCAGCTCTATCCTTTAAGATTGTTTATTTAGTGATCTTGTGAACTTTCACTCTCAGAACAGTTTGCAAATAAAGTGACAGGAAGCTGATAATAGTTTTCATTGATTTTCCTGTGTGCTTTTCCAAATTAGCACATTAGTACACTATTCTAGTGTACTACCCAGTGATCTATTCTCTTTCAAAATCTCTCTCCTGCCATCTTTTATCTGACTTCTACAAGAGGAAATAGCTGCTAACATTGTCTCCAGTTTTAATACCGTAGATCTTAGTCCTTCTGGGAAGTATATGTGAAAGGACATTATTTATTAGGAATGTCAGCCTCTCTACCCAGCATGTAGCAGAAAAACCTGGCCCACTGCAGTGGTTAGACGTGCCCCACAAGTAAAAGCCCTTCATGGGCAAAGTCTGCAGGAATATCCATCTCCCGATGGAGAACATGACTCTGCTTCCTGCTTAGTCAAGAGCCAGGATCCACAGTGCTGAAGGGGGACTATAAAGACAATCCATGGGGGCACCAAGTGTATGATTCTGCTTCCATTACTTTATATTTAAATTGAAAATGGCATCTGTAATTTAATGGCATAAGCTAATTTGACTTGAGACTAAAGCTTTTTTCTCTCCCTACACCTCACTTGTTTTATCACTTCTTCCCCAAGATAGTAACATTTTATATTAGTCCATTATCTAAAAATACCCATGGAAGCAATATTTGGGATGGTGCAAGGAAATCAACAGAATCATAAACAGGTTTCTACTTGCTTTAATTTTCTAATTAAACGCTAATCTTGTTACTTAGTCATATTTAGTTAACATGATTACTTTTCATAGCTACTTTCATTGGAATGGATAATACTGCAATTTTCTGGCACATCTAACTCATAGCCAGCTGCTGTATTTCTGTTAGTTCTAGCCTTGATACATATTTTACAGGTCCACAAGGTGAAGAGAGCCAATAACTTGAATATAAACATGCCTAGCATTCCGCTAAGGCAGTCGGGCATTTGAAGCCTGAGGGCAAAGCATCAATTACATTATCTATTCATGGAGAAACATGGGGAGAAAAGAAATTGAGTAGAATCAAAGTTTAACCTGATAATCATGCATGCAAACTCAATTCTGGGAGGTAACAGTTTAATGCAATTTATTTGTAGCAGAATGTATAAAGAATTAAAAAAAAATTATTCTCAACTAGAAATTTCTCATGTTACAATAAGAAATACATATGTCCTGGCCAAGGAAAAAAAAAAATGGTTATTTGCCTCTGGGCTATTTTTGTTTGTTTGTTTGTTTGCTTTTGTGTGTGAACTAGATAAAAGAAGTTTCAGGTTTTCCCATGATAGCAACTAATTTTATTGTAGAAAAAAGTAAATAGATTGCTTTTTGAAGAAGAGGTGCCTTCATAGAAAAGAACAAAAGGAGAGAAGTAGACAGTAGTCACAGACTACATGGGCATATTTAAAATCAGTTGACTACTAACACAAACTGTATTGACAAAGAATCCAAGTATGCATGCTACTGAAAAAAAACATACCGGGAAAACTATGCACTTGTCTTTTGATGCTTGTCTGGCATATACAGCTCTGAAGATTTCAGTCTAACTTGTAGCAATTTGAAAGACATTCTGCCATGCATGAGCCTATTAATAGATTAAAATTTAATCCTATCTCCTACTAAATTACAGATATCAAGAATGCGGAGGAAAATGAAACAAAAAACATGAAGTCTTCAGGCTAGTTTGAGCATTTTTCTTTACTGATTTCCAGTCAGTTGAATGCAGTGCACTGGCTGCTTCAGAGAAGCTGGGGCACATTTTAAGTCTTATTCACCAGCAGGAGAGATGTGAAAAGTTTTCCTGGGAGGGTGAGAACTTGGGCACTGGCCCTTCACACAATTAAAGGATTTTCACTTAACATTTGCCTGCTTCCTAGATGTGTACTGCAGAATACATATAAAGGAAAACATCTGAGAATAAAAAGCTTCTGAGCATGTTGTTGCTTGGTCCTTCATTTTAGGAACTTCTGTCAAACTGGTGACAAACCCTTTTTTCTCCCCATATATTTTGCATAGCTAAGAAGAGGCATTTTTCAAACTACACCTATATCTGAAAAGATATAAAAAGCTGTAAAAGAAACAAACAAAACTGTAATGGACACTGAGCAATCATTTTCATAATGACTGAAGTCATGCTTAATAATTTCTCTTCCACCAGAGAGTAGCTCTACCACCATTTACCAGGGCTGTGCTTTATTAGATGAGATTTTTTTCAGAATTTATAAGAAAAAGTCCATATTGAAGATATCTTCATGAGTTCAGAATTCAAGCACAGCCAGAAAGATCTTAATTTGCTAAAATATCAGAATGAAAAATTTAATCATTTTCAATATTTTGCCACAATTGAGCAGCAGAAATATCTGATTGTACTCATCTCTGTAATCTAACCAAATCTGCAGTTTTCAGTAAAATTATGGAAAATTAAGCAACAATGCTGAATAAAGAGAAAGGATTTTCTAAACTGCTGTACCTAAAACCTGGTTTAAGAACCCCAAAGCAATGAGTAATTTTGGAAGCACACAGCATAGTAGAAGACTGGAGGGAAAGCTAATTGCTACACCAAACAGTCATTGTCTAATAGGTATAGCATTACCCATCACATCTAGAACTCCCAAACTTCAAATACAATTTTACAATGTATAAGTAGAATTTTCAGTGCTTTGGAACCTCTGTTCCCATGAGCATCTCTGACTCAGCATCAGCCCATGCACAATGTCTTCAGCAGCATGAGCTCTGTGCACACATTTGGTCCTAAGTAAAAAGAACTGCTTTTTATGTGCGTTTAGCATAATGATGAGATGTTCTTAAACAACTGCTCTTTCAGGTAGGCTTCATGTACAAGCTTTGCCTTACCATGTCACCATTTCCTCATTTACATTTTAAGCTTCATCAAGCTGCTGAGGGCTACATTCTTTGTACTGCTCTGAGAAATTGTTAAAGATATTCTGTTTGTGTTAGGGGAGATAGAGTTCATTGTGCTTATTTTCACTTTCCTTCTCAGCAAGTTACAAGAAAATCTTCCAAGAACAAATCCTGCTATTTCTATTTAAATCAAACTCATGCCAAAGTCATTTAAAGATTTCTGTTGTTTTCTAAAAGTGGAGGTTTCAGCATCCAAGTATCAATAGATGCTTACCATTTACTGTGATGCATGTAGTCATACTTGCAAAACCCATAACTTAGTTATTAGGGCAATTTGTTGTCTGTTTTACTGAAATGATGACAAGACGTAGTTTTGAACTCCCAATTTTAGCAGTGGCTGAAGAAATAAAAGAAGAGTTGACCTGATCGCAAAGCACTTACAATCTAAGAACAGAATGGGAGATGGTAGCCCTCACAGATGTGTAATAATAGATATTTTATATGTTGGAATCTTCTAGGAGAAAACCTGAAGTAGATTCCTAGAAGAGATCAAATTTAAAGATTTTATGAGGAAATTTGTCCCAGATATGCAGGGACAAAAACCAAACAACTAAAATTTTTAAACTCTGATAAGTGGTTGATGAAAACTGGTATCACTCAAAGTAGGAGTTGATCAGAGAGGGGATATGAAAGAAATTATAGCAAAGACAAGCCATTTATCATGGTGCAGTGTAAGGACAAGCGGGAGGTATGCAGAGGAAGGACGAAAAGAGGACCTGTCTGGACAACGTTCTTAGTAGACTCAGTGAATAGGTATATAGATTAAAAAAAAAACATTATCTTCTATGAATGCCTGCTATGAGTTTCTGTGGGCAGTTCTTTGCGTAACCTGTTGATAAATTGGAGAAATAGAACCTGAAAGAACCATCTGGAGTCCTTTTTCAGTTATTTCAGGTGGCTCCTTTTAGATTGCAGTATCCAACTAGAGCTCAGTTGGGATGAGGTAGTTCCCCAGTTCCCAGAACATCCCCAGATGTTCTTTGACATTGAGTAATTCCAAGGCAATGATTGGCAGAAGTAAGAAAATAAACAGAATTAAAAAAAAAATCTCATCAGAATAGAAGCTTTAGAAATGTGAGTGACAAGTGAAGAATGTGATAAGTAATGCTTTACTGTAATTGCAAGAAAAAAAAAGTCAAAAACTGTGATGAATACAACAATGATTTCTGAAGTGTTTGTTTTTAAAACACTAATTCATACTGAAAATGAAAGGCTGTTTAAAATAATTGATGCTATTTTCAAAGAATGACAAGACTGGCTCCTCTTATTTTAATGGCAGATCTCATTTCAATGACAGATTTTGTTTAAAGCCTGTACGATGTAGGTAGATTACAAGAGAATAGGGTTAAAAGTGAGGATAACTAGAGTCATGAGGTACAAAGACAAAAAGCTGCTGAATTTGGTTGTCTGATAACCAAATAAAGTGAAAAGAGTACATAGGAAAAAAAAAAAAGCCTCACTTCTTCAATGAGTATAGGCATAGGTTTATTTGTAATTGTTGGCAAGATGTTGTGCCTTTTTATTTTTCCTGAAAAAGTCTGACTCATAGGAAATAAGGAGCATGTTTCATGCACCAAATCAGCATCTGTTATATATTGCACCTCTATCACAGTCGAGCCCAGCAGCTGGACATAACTGCCTACAGGACAGCATGAAATAGCAATATCTGAAAGTCCTTTGCCCTGGTAAAGTGAACAAGGTAGTGAACTATATTTTCAGAGAGCACCAGACTAATTTCCTGTGATTCTTATGAGGTCAAAAACTGAAAAGGAGAAGGAACTGCTCCTGCAATTGAGCAATCAAGGGGGAGTTAGAGACTGTGCTGAGGGATAAAACTGTGGGATGCCAGGAGCAGAAGGGAACTGAAGACAAGCTAGAAGCAAAACGGAGATGAGATCCAGACAGCACTTGCAGATTATACCTTCAATTATTCTGCCTGGAGGAGAGGAAGGAAAACAGGTAAGGTCAAAGGTGGTTTTTTGTTGTTTTTTATTTGTTTTGTTTTTGGTTTTTTTTTTCTCTTTTTATTGGAAAAAATGAAATGTTAAAGGAAGAGAGGCAAAAGACAGTAAGAAGTATTGATCAAGAATCAGTGTAAGTATAAGATTCAGTCTAGCAAAGTGGAAGGGAGTAGGCAAAAGATTTCTGTATTTGTGAAAGAAGATGAGAAGCAGGAGAGAAGGAGAAGAGAGCACATTACATTTTGTTAGCTTTTTTCTTGGAAGAAATCTAGGGCAGTAAGAGAATTAGAGAAGAGAGGTAAGAGGAGCATTGGAAGCAAGTGTAGAGAAAGATGGCTGTCAGATTCAGTTATTTGAAGAAGAAGGGGAAGAAAAAAAGTATGGATATGGTAGGACTGGAGAGACTGATTTTTTCGTGGCGAAAGTCAGCGGTTTTGTGAGCACTCTTGAGAAAATCTGCTTGCTTAGAGAACAGGAGCCAAAGCCCACATGTTCAGGGGAGCCTTAGACAGAAGCTGAGAGGCAATGCTGGTAGTCAGAGGGGTTGTGAGCAGACAGGTTAAAAACACTAGGGAGGTGTGAAGCAAACTGTGAGCAGAATGTATGCCAGAAGTCAATATACAAAAGTCAAGCCACACTGTGGTCATGAGTAATGACAAAGAAATGAAAGAGTGAAAAATTGCTCTCTGGACACTGTTCCACATGAAAGCTATATTAAAAAAAAAAAAAAAAAAAAGTGATCCAGAGGAAATAATCTAAAGAAATCCAAAGTGCACAAAAAAAAGTCTGAAAAAGTTTGAAAAACAAAAAAGTATATCAAGTGATTCATCTGAGATGTCATGGAGTTCTATGCCACCTGAATTTTTCCATGTAATTATTTCATCATCTAGAAATAGTGTTAATAGTGTTAACAGTGTAGTGTAATAGTGTAGAATAGTGTCAAAATATGTTACTCATAATTGCTAAAGAAATCAAAATAAGAAATCAGTTTAATTTTCGACATTAAAAAAATGGTCTAGGAAAATTAATATTGCAAACATCTGAACAGGCTGCCTGGACAGATAGGGGATGGAATTTAATTTGAGATTTTTTTCACCTACTTTGGTATTCTGGAATCTGCTTTAATGAGAGAAACTGGGCTAGATTTTGTATTGAGAACCCTTTCATCTCTATATTTTTGCGACTACAATATGTTCTGCATGGAAGCACTCATCTATAATCACTTGACATTTGACTTTAAATATGGTATGCTTTTGTTGTGATGCTAAGGATGCTTAAGGAAGAAGTGACCAGTTTCTTGAAGGTGGCCTTCTTTCATCTTGTTATTAAATGAGATATATTAATGCAGTGAAGAGCGCTTTGCCTATGGGTCATATTGACTTAGAAGACATAATATTACATTTCTCAGTTTTGATAGATATTAAAGAGAAGAGATCCTAATGACCTTGTCCCCAAGCCATAAAGACCTCATGATTTGGAGCCAAGATTGGACCTCATATTTCCATATTTAGCACAAGTGTATCTCCATGTGATTCATTGCCAATGATTAACAACTTGAAGATGAGAAGACACTAATTGCATGGCATTTAGCCTAGGTTATGAGTGAGTAAATTCAGATTTAAAACTACAAACTGCGATATAAAAATGATGTTTCTGAAGGGGCTGATAATATACAACCTTGGTGCCTGGGAAAAATGTTTTCTTTTAATGGTTTTCTTCACTTACCAGTTATTCATTTCAAAATGTCCTCTTCTGACTACATTTACTCTAGTCTGGTGCAGTGCAGAGGATATTTATTCATTTGACACATTTATTCTTTTAATGGTTATTCATTTGAGAGAGTTTTACTGTGTGGATATATATTTTAGTTTGGTGCAAAGGAGATTCATTCTTTTGACAGTTTTATTCTTTTAACGTTTATTCATTTAAAGAGGGATTCAGTCTATAAGTCTATAACAAAAAAAAAATCTAGGAATAAGACACTGCTGGTTAAATAAGTCCATTGTGTTCACAGTTTCAAAGGAAGGAAACAGCACTCCCTGCCTGTAACACTGCATCTAGCTAAATAGTTCATTCATCTTTTTATAACTTGTGGCTAAAACAAATCTTAGAAAGGCCGAGGGGAAATGAGCACTAAATGCGCTTATATATGTTCCATTAGACATGTCATGAGAGTTGTTGTATATTAATATACTCACAGTTGATTATTGACCTACAAGTTTTACTGGTAAAACAAATCTTAGAAAGGCTGAGGGGAAATGAGCACTAAATGCTGTTGATTATTGACCTACAAGTTTTACTGAAGAACATTCACCTTAGTTTCACATTGTAGATATTTTTCTGCTGAAGGCATTTCATCTGTGCAATTGTGTAATTCTGTTTCTGTAGGCAAAATCTGTCTCATTTAAATTTCACCATATGGAGGTTAGATTTTAGTTTGAACTTGTTCATGGATATGTTTGAGTCATGGAATGAGATAAATATTTTCAGAAAACAGCTCATTGCATTTTTAGATATAAATGAACCACCCCTAAACTCTGTATTCATTGAGGAAGGAGCCTGGACTGCAACCTTAGACTTTCCGATGACTAAAGTTTAGATAGATGAACCCAGTTCTTACTCTGAGTAAATTTACAGAACCTGGAACGTTGCTAGATTCAAAATAGTTCTTAAAACAAGCATTAGGATAAAATTCCTACATTTATTCATAGTATTATAGAATCATTATGGTTGAAAAAAACCTTTGAGATCATGGAGTCCAACTGTAAGCCCTTCAACACTATACCTGCTAAACCATGTCCCTAAGTAAGTGCTTTATTTACATGTTTCTTGAACACTGTCAGGAATGGTGACTCCATCACTTCCCTGGGCAGCCTGTTCCAATACTTGACTACTCTTTCCACGTATAAATTTTTCCTAATATCTAATCTGAGCCTCCCCTGGCACAACTTGAGACCATTTCCTCTTGACCTATCCATAGCTGTTTTGGAGAAGAGCTCAACCTCTGCCTCACTACAACCCCCTTTCAGGCAGTTGCAGAGAGCCATAAGATCTCCCCTAAGCCCCTTCTTCTCCAGACTAAATAACCCTGGCTCCCTCAGCTGCTCCTTACAAGGTCTGTGCTCCAGCCCCTTCATCAGCTTTGTTGCCCTTCTTTGAACACACTCTGTGTCTGTGATAAAACTGTGATAATATATGTAAATACTATGAATTATTCACAGTAATGAATACTATGAGTACCACGTATTAGAAATCAAAACAATTGAATTCCTGTTTTGAGGAAGGAGAAAACAAAGACAATTAAAAAAAGGGTAAGTTAATGATTCTGATTCTTAATGAGATTTCTCTTTGATTCCTCCCCTGCACTGGAACTGTAAGGCAGCGATTTGATCATCAGTCTGTAAATCAAGACTTTTCAGCAGAGAGCAACTATAAGAGATACCATTTAGTGTTGTGTAGGGAGGATGTATGAAAGAAAGAAAGGAGGAAAAAGATTTTAAAATGGAAGGGAACACAAAAGAACAATACTTTATTGGAGAGAGATGTTTCACATGCTAGCATTTCCTTGTATCAGTCTCATAAGAAACATAGATACAAGGGCCAAAATTTGATAAGTATAACCATTGTTATTGGCTATAAGTCATTGTTCTTTAAAGGGAAGTTCAGAGGTCAAAATACACTATGTAGATTAATTCTGAAGTTTTAGATGAACACTCTGTATCTAGTAACAATGGTGCTTTAATTGAACTTGAGATCTTAATGATTAATATGAGAAATAGAGGGATGTGTATATTTAATGTATTTTTTTTATGGTTCAAAGGCACAATGTTACTTGATAAATAAGGTAAATAGCATGAAATAAAGTCTTAACCAATAATGCCTACAATGCAATACTTTTCTATGTATAGTGTAATACATTTTTACATTATATACAATATAATGCAATATATTTCTACCAATGATCTATGCACTTTTGCAAGGAAGAAAAGAGAAAACTTATATCTTAAGATATAGTTAATCATACAAAAATCTGATAATGCAGGAATTATCTGCTCACAGTAAATAAACTCAAGACACATTAGTCATTTCAGGACCTTCATCAAGTGTTCTACATAAGAAAAAATAAATCATTCAATTCCAGTGAAACAACTCAGATTTTTAAAGTTTTACAGAATATGATAACTCAATGTAAACTGCTGATGATATTCATAATTTTTTTGAAGAATATCTTCTTACGCCTACTGTCAGCTGTATAGGTGTGTGCATTGTTACAAAATAGCTTAAGGAGATGTAGTGGTCTCAGTTTTAAAAAATGTGAATTATTCTGCTTCCAGTATTTTGCATGAAGTGGGAAGGGTTTTTTTAAGGGTAGTTAACTCAATATATTTGAAAATTGGACCCCTGGTAAGGCATACCGGGGTAAATTAAAGAAACTAAAACATTTTAAATCACTAATGACTTGTTCTCAGATGGCCTCCACACTGAAATGCTTACTAATCTGAAGAAGACATAATGTTTAAGTAACATTTTATTCCAATATTATTTTTCTTCTCAGCTTGTGGTTTGTTTGACTTTACCAGCTTGATTGTGGGATTCTCTGTGGTGAAACCAGGAAACCTCAGCAAATATTCTTTACTGCAGAATGCTATACTTGTTATTTCTGTTCTGATTTAGCAAATTTCTGTCTTTTGCAGCAACTTACTACTATGGGGAAAACTTCAATAACTTGGACATTCTGATTTCTTTTTTTTTTTCTTTTTTTGTTCACAGTTCCAAAGACACCTCCAGCTAATGTAAGTGGCAGAAGTGGAAGACGACATGAATTAGTGATAGCATGGGAGGTAAGGGATTTTTTGATTAAAGTACTTGCTTCTTGTTTACTTCTTCGAGTAAGGAGTACAATACTGGGGTCTCCCTACAGCAAATATTGGGAAAACATGAACACAAAATACTAATCTACCAACATCTTCCAAAGTTTCAAAGTAATACACATTTCTATCTGTTTTGAATAGGGAAGATTATGGTGGACCTACCCAGCAGCAGCTCCAGCTATATTAATTTATCACTTTTTCCTTCTCCGTTGACTGCACAGGTTGATTTGACTTTCTTGGCTCTTATGTGAAAGCTGATGAGAGGAAGAGAGGGAAACCCTCAGAACACTTTTATTTAAATAGCAACAGAATAAACATTCTGTATTCTTTCACAAAAATGCAAAACTAAAGAGCTCTAATACACCATTACACCAACTCAAGATCTGGGTCAGGTGAGGCAAATGAACATTGCTTTGAATTGAATTAAGGTTGCAAGGCTATAAGCAGCAGCCAGTCCAGAGAGATTTTTTTATCACAAACAAAACCAAAAATCTCCTTCCAAATGAAACCAGAGATAAAAGGAACAGTACACATTCAGTGTGACTACTTCTGCAGTAGAGATACAGCAAACAGTTAAGATTTATTAATTTTTGTAATATAACTTTTGGTATACTTTGGCTTCCTCACCTTAAGCTAAAGAATGCAACTGCCAATAATGTACAAGATTTCACTTCTTTCCTCTGCTTCTAATTAACTTACTTTTTCCATCAACATCTAATTCTTCCTGAGGTTATTAATTTCATCATGCTGTATTGTTTCACATAATACTTAATCTGCAAGAAAAGTAATTAATAAAATTAAGATAACAAAAACAAGATATTTCATCTGTGTCAATCATATAAATAAAGTGGGCATATTTATATTGTTTCAAAGGTCTGAAAGATTTCTATGCTTTCCAATTATAATCACCATCTCTCTTTCAGAAATGATACATAAAGGTAAAAGATAAACCAAAACACACCAAAAGTATATATTTGGAAATCAGTGTCCAATTTTCTCCTAAAGAGCTAATATTGAATAGTATGCTGTGACTGTTTCCAGAAACTCATTGCAGACTGCTGTGTTCACTTCACTACTGCTCTCACTGCATTTCCATAAGGCACAACTACAGTGCAAGTTAGCCTGGCTCCAGCACAAGTGAATCTCTGCTTTTGAAGATTTTAAAAGTCTAAACTGGACTCACATAGTGAACAGGAATTCAACAAAGTACTTAGAAGGCTGAAGAGATACTGAGAACCATATGGGTGTCTGAGAATAATTCAGAAAATAAAAATAAAGAAATAAACAAAAAGCTAATTGGCAGAACTGTACTTGGCAAATTCAAACAAAACTTTGATCATTTAAAATTGATTCACAGATCATGTAGATCATGCATTTCAGGTTTCAGTGAAAATCTCAAGGTTCTTCTATTTCTCATTTATTTCTTTCCTTTCTGATGGTGACTGCCTACTGAAAAATCCATAAGTGTTAATAAAGAGTAGGAAGGCTTCTCCGTTCCAGCTCAAATTGCTAGGGTACAAAGACCATCTCCTTTTTTCGCATCCTCTGCCTTTGGATCCATGAAATTTTCTAAATAGGATGCACAATGTGCAACCTCAGGAGGCCAGATAGAAGTTTCCCTTGGTACAGTGAAATATTTAGTGATGAAACTCATGGCATGGAGGGGCAGACAACTTTGTATCCCCTGCGCCTGAACTCCAGCTCACATCCTCATTAGCTGCAAATCCAAGAGACTCTTCCAGAAATGGTGTTGAAACATCTTTGCTGTGGCACTATTTTATATACTGACAGATATTAAACTTAACCTAATACCCAACCCGGTCCATTGACTTTTTAGGAAATGTAGGTAGCAAATTAGTATGAATAATTCCATTATTTGAGCTGAACTTATAAGATTTAAATGCTGCAGTGCTTAGTTTATCAACACCTAGGTGTCTTTGCTGACTGTTTGCAACACATATGTCCCAGTTTAAGTGACTAATTTCACAGTTGTTCTGGTGTAAGCAAGGTGAGTGAGATTTTTTTTTCCCACGAGACTTTTGGTTTGGTAGTTAGAATAGCTAGTTTGATTACATTATATCTCTAAGTCTTGAGATGAACCCTTGACATAAATCATTAGTGCTCGACAGCCCATTTGGATGCAGAAACAGTGCGGAATCAAAATCCCAATTCGATCCCATTGTAGTCAATGTCATGCACATATTTTTGGGACTGAGACCTTAACAAGATGTAGCTCTCTATTTTTAACAAGGCCCTTCATTAGAAGTGGCTATTCAACTAATATTCCCTGGTTAAAGCATTAATAAAGATATGGGAACTATAGAAATGATGTCTCTAGAGCCCAAGAGCTTGTTCATTCCCAGGGCAGTGACCTAACCATGAGCCCAAGCTGCAGAAATGCTCTTCCAGATTCCTTTTCAGAAACAGTTGTGCCTCTGTTTTACCAAGCATGATAAATAAAATCCTATAATGCTACTAGAAGAGATCACCTAGATTTTAGTCAGTGAGTGATTGCTTTCTGAATGAGTAAGACTACATCTGATCATTATTTGAACTTTCTATTTTAGCCAGTGTCAGAAGAGTTTCAGAATGGAGAAGGATTTGGATATATTGTGGCTTTCAGACCCAATGGGACACGAGGTTGGAAGGAAAAAATGGTGACATCTTCAGATGCCTCGAAGTTCATCTATAGAGATGAAAGTGTGCCACCTCTGACTCCTTTTGAGGTGAAAGTTGGTGTTTATAATAACAAAGGAGACGGTCCATTCAGCCCTATTGTGGTCATCTGCTCAGCTGAAGGAGGTCAGTTCAACATATAGAAAATTCACTTTTATGTTATATCTACATATAGCTATTTTTACATAATATGTACTATTATAGCAGGCAATTTCAGTCATAGGTTTCAAATTCTTGCTGAAGTAGTAAGTATCATCAATGCTGTTTTGTAGAGAAGGACTAACTAGCCAAATTGATTGGCCAAAGCTTGTCCAGAAAGCAACAAAAATTTAGAAGGAGAAATCAAGCCACATTAGCACTATCAAAAAAGCCTCTTGTAAAAGAACTTGATGTTTCTTTGTGAAGCCTATAGCTTTAGCATAGAAAGATATAAACTTACTTTCATGGCCAAATATTCAATGTGAGTTATATGAGTACTTCAAAAACACGGATAGAAATTATTTCTGGAAAACTGCTGTGTACTCAACTTGATTTCAGTTCTGACTACATTTTCCAGGAAAAGACTAAATTATATTAGTAAAAGAAGTTGTTCTGTATTGACAGGCACCAGTGTGTGGAAATTTCCATACACACACAAAAAAGTAGACAAATATCCCCTGGAATGTTTTGAACAGCTGTATTGCTGAAAGATATGTACTTTGTGGAAGAAAGACAATTAAACTGCTGTTACAAAAGTATAATATGACAAAGACAATATTTATTTTGAAGCTGGAAAATATTAAGTATTGTTCCATATTAGCAATGTGTAATTTTAGAGCTTTAGTGTAGCAGAGAGAAGCTATTCCTTCTCATAATTTTAGGGCAAATGCTGTTTCTGTTAAAAGAAGTTCCAATTATCTGTTTTTGTTCTACTGTTTGGATAAACATTTTCAAATATTCATATCACTATAAAAATAATTTTATTTTAAAATGTAAAATTTGCCCAGTACAAATTGGACAGTTTTGCAATTTCCATTTGATCTCCCTGTCTTAATAGACAAAACTCTGATACTTAGGGTGATGTTTTTACAATTTAACAATTTTATTCTTTAATCAGAAAGCTCCAAAAAAAATGAGTAGTAAAAAAGAAAAGAGGCAAAACCATAGTAGATAATAAAATTTTCTTATTTGTAAATATTTATTTTTTCCTGGAATTGCAACAGCTATCTTAGCTAAAGTGGAACATTGAATTCTAATAAGTAATCTTCTGACTTTGTTGGGTAAAGCAAGAAAAGGAATAACCAGTAATATATAAATCTATTTTCCAACATTTCTTTTAAAATATTAAGTTTGAAAATAATCTGAATAGAATTATTAAAATGATTTTTTTCCCTATGCTTATAGAGAATACTTCTAGAAATCAACTTTTCTGATTAAAATTCAGTTATCTGAAAGTACCTACCCATTATAGCTTTGTTACTTTGATTTCTACATATCTGTACAGTAGAATTTGATAATTGAAATTCAATGCTGCTAAATACTTCCTTAAACTTATATCTGAGGGAAAAAAAGTATGATAAGCTGTGACAATACAATTCAAAATTAATTTATAAAAAGATTTTCTCAGAAATAAGCCAAGGTTCTACATAGAAAATTTAAAAGGACTATGAAACAGTTTATTACAGCTAAATTCATGGCAATGTAGAAACTAATGAAAAAATATTTCAACTTGCTATGGAAAAAAAAAAAAAAAAGGAAGGACTGGTAATGAAAAAGACACAGGACTGAGCATTTTAAGAACAAGATGACCAAGGGCTGATTTTCTCAAGGATTTCTATTGAAAATGTGATATTAAATAAAGACTGGCAGCACAATATCTTATGATCCTAAGGCTGATCCAGCAAACCTTCAGCTTTGCTTCATTTGATTCACTTGGATTCATTGTGAATCCAATTCACTTCTCTGGAAAAACCTAGAATAAAGACCTAGGATAAAATTTTTAGAAATTAAGGAAACTTTAGGTCACTTCTATAAATGATTTCTGCATCTAAAAATAGATCTACATTTGTTCAGTGGCATAACAGTTTTTTTCTAAGGAAATTTGTTACCTATATGACATTGTCTTTGCTCGACACCCAGGCATAAGTAGGAGTTTGCACGGGACAGATCCTGGATCAGGAAGAAATTTCTTATCTACCATAAATGAAAGCATGTGTCTGTTTTTCCTGGATGACTTTCCTGTGACTACATGTTTTGTGCTCTCTGGTCAGACTTTCAGAGTTCATTTTTGTGTGAGCCGTGCCTGGGCAAGCACTCTCACACAGAGTATTGAGCAATATGTTCCTCTCTGACTGATATTTGATTACATAATAGTGACTCCGACAGAGGCAAAAGACTTAAAAAAAAAAAAAAAAAGAAGAAGTTAATGAGCAAAGAATTTAATTAAACACAAGCAAAACAAAATAGAGCTTTTACAAAGTGTTTCATCTTTTTTTATCTCTAAGCCAGCTGCTTAGAAGATAAGACACTGGTGGTTATTGAGGGATCAATCAAACCAAAGTAGAAGGGGACAAAAATCTAACCGATTATAGATGTAGAACGTTTATCTTCCTTCATTGGCTTTGGAGTTTAATATCACCTGGATAGAGTTCATGGAAGAGACAACCCAAGAGTGAAAGTTGAAAAGAAATGTGTAGGGAGAGTAGAAGATAGAATGGAAAAGCAGAGAAAAAGAAAAGACAATATAGGTCTTCTGAAAGAGAGTCCTAAAAGACTAGTGGAGTAATCAAAGGAGTTTAAAAAAAAAAGAAAAAAAAAAAAAAGGCAGCTCTAACCCTGTGGGAAAGATCTTTTAATACAACAGAACAGTTTGAAGAACTCTGAGACCATAGGAAAGAAAGCAGGCAAAAGATCAAGGAGTTTTAGTGAAGAAAGAGGTGATAAGAGATCCAGGACCGGTTCTGAAGAGGTAAGGAGGATGATATACAGAAGATGCGGAAGAGAATAAAAGATATACAATTGTCTGCAAAAAGAAGATAGAACAGAAGGACACTGGAAGAACACTTCCAGCAACAAGGAAAGACAAACATGGAAATAGGTTAAAACTTAAAAGGAAGAGGAAACAGGCCTCAGAGAGAAACAGATGAGTTAGGTCTTATAGAGGCGTTTTTAACAGGATTGTCACAATGAGAGACACAGAATATGTTTGTTAGCTTCACTAGATACCTATCTTCCCCTTTAGGCACATGAAGAAATTGCCTTTACAGAAATGTAAGTCTTGTAATTTGATATACATTTAGATATGAATAAGAGAGCCTCAAGCAATATAAGATAAAGCCTGAAGACTCTGAGTTTTCCTGTGTTTGTTTAAAAGTTCCTAAGGGAACCCAGATGTACTCCTGTAATACGTACAACATGCAGTGAAATCACACAGATTTTCTACTCTTTTCGTATGGATGTGAACTAATTCATTCATCCCATGGAGAACTGAAGTTCTCAGTTTATTTGAAGGGAGAAGGACCACGTAGCAACCTTCAGAGTTTTGTTCCTTCATAAGTTTATGAGTTATGCATTGGGCTAGTGAGTGTCGTGGTATTAAATGAGATAGTATAGTCTGAAATATTTTTCTGGTTAGGTACAGCTCTCCTATGTTTTCATGTCCAGACTTTATTTAAATAAATAAATATTCCTTTTCATGTAGAAGAGTATGCAAGAATGCACTTCTAAGTATAGCCTCCATGTCTCAAATTAAGAGCTTACATTCATAAAGTGAAATTCTGTGGATCGTTTCATAGCTAAAGCTGAGCTCATCAGAATTTAGGTGAACCTGAAAATTAATAAATTGGCATATTTGCTGTAAATGACAATGGATTATTTCATGCTTTTACCAGCTGATCCATCTGGATTAGATCCTGTAAAAGTTCAGCTACAGCTGTCTTCACTGAAATTGTAAAGAACTAAATCATAATCCTGATATGAAATAAGCCTTCCTCTTCTTAATGCCACTAGCCCCTGTGGGAGGTTGGCTTTGTAATCAATAATATAGGCACATCCCCTGCTCATGTTATGTGGATAACTCCAGCTGCCATGTCACTTTTTACAAAGGTATCATTTATATTCACGAAAACAGCCACATTGCTCAGCACTTTTAATTGAATGGAGCCTGAATTTTGTCAGTCGTATATCCAGTTTCCAAACAATCACCAAGATGACGGAACTGATTGTAGATAATCAAAGCATTTAAGGGAATCAGGCATCTCTTTTCCCATAGTGTGGGGTTACAGCACTCTGTTATGTAATATTGTCAGGTCATCCCATGGAGAAGGCAGAGCCACAGGAAGCAGTATAAAGGCAAAGAACGTAGAAGAGACAGTCATCACTGGAATGGACTTCAGAAACCCTACCTGACTAATAAGGGCACATTTACATGCATCTTCCGGCAGGTCACTTGCTCAAACATCACACCCCAGGACCTGCAGCACCTTCGCTAAGCAGTGTGCTAGAAAAATACTACTTCAGTCGGCACTACTAGACTTCAGTGGGACTACTGGACATTAGCTTACCTCTTGGTGTCTTGGCCAAGTCCCTCGCCCTCTTATTTAGCCCTGTCCCAGGAACCTAGATCTTCTCAGAAATGGAGAACTTCATTTACACAGTTTCCATCTTTGATAAAAATTGGAGTTCTGCCATTTTTATGAGACTATCTACTTTTTTAAGTCCTTGTTTTAAAGTCCTCTGCAAAGACACTGGTTATACAGAAGACAAAAACAGAAAAGGCTAAATAAAAACTCAAGGACTACGTAGCAAATGGTCAGTCATCTCATTTTTGCTCTTTAGGAAACCAGATTTTATAATTGTAGTGTTGGGTAGTGTTTCCTTTCCAAATACATCTTTTTGCCACTCTAGACATAATTCTGGAAGTTGTCTTATCCTGTAGGCAGTTATAATATTGTAAATATAGTGAGGTCCCCAGCTAGGGGTCACATCAATCCATCCATGTCTGAGGGGCAGAGGTGAGCATGGTGTCCCTTAGAGATGAAAAAATTTACTGAAGTTTCTGAATCTATTTCTCAGATCTGGAAGATAGTTTCTGCGGCTATTTCAAGCAAGGGAGCAAACTCTTTCACCTTCTTTACCTTTAGGATGCAAATAGATGGTTACACAAGAGAGAATCTTCCTTACTGTTTCCTTGCTGTGATATACCATTTGTAAATTTTTCCATAGAAAGGAATTATCTCAGTCATTAGTCCTTGCTGCAGCCTTAACATATTAATACATGGAACTGCCTGGAATGATAAGGCAATGACCTAATAACGCTGAAGTTCTTTGGTTCTAATGCAAACTCAGATTTTAAATTAGGAAAGTGTATTAAAAAATCCTCTTTAGTCAAAATTGGAAGCAAATGGATATTAAGTTATTGGACAAGGGATCCTAATGAAAACTGCTTACCATAAGAGAGTTAAAACATCATTCAGTCACCATGAAGAGGTCCAAGACTTTCTTTTATGTTAGATCTCAGAAAAAGAGACAAGTTTATGGCAGTAAATGCAGTTTTGGGAATGCACTGAAAGCTTATTACTAGCTCTGCTTTCTCTTATCTGACAGTATCAAAATTCAGGATTCCCTCTCTGAATGTCAAATCAATGCAATTAATGCAATTCCTTCCTCTGCTATATTGTAGCCATTCCTGAGCGTTGCAGATTAAATATGTTTCCTTAAAGTGTGATTTTGGCATATGAAAAAGACAGCTTTGTGAATGTTGCACACATCCTTCTGAAAACTTATTATGCTGTATCTTTAAGCTGATCAGGGAATATTAAAGGGATCACCTTTTTATTATTATTATTATTATTATTATTTTCACATCAGTATGACCTCAGGAAGATATCAATAGATTTAACATAATGCTAAGATATTAATAAAGGAATATGATTATGACACCAGCAACCATTATAGAAAAAACTAATGAACCTGTCAAATTTATCATCAGTTCTAGACACACAGAATAAAGCATGACATTGTACTGAGCTACGAACCAGAAATTATATGGGCCTCATCCTATCTGAATCAATAAAAAATGCCATTTTTTCTCCATAAACTTTCAAAGTCTTAATGTATCTAATTCCTAAAAATATCAATTCTGTGCTTCCGTTGAATAGTTACCTTCTTTGTCTAATATCAGTGAAATTGCAGAGAATAATTGCAGAATATGTAAGAAATGCATCTGTCTGACATTAAAAAAAAAAGAGACAACTGTTCTATTTGTTGAAACAGTTTATTTAAAAAAATCAGAAAAATATTCTTTGTTTATGTTCTGAGCAAAACATAAATGACCTCTAGTGAATGCTATGAAGAGGAAATGATTTCTGCATTTATAGAAAGTGTAAAGGCCGCCAAACAACATTTTGTATACATCAGAAATTATTTATCCTACTGCAATCTTTTCTGACAACAAGGTAATTGCTTCAATAATACAAAAACTAGAAAATAGCTTTTGCTACACAAATCTCAGTAGTACATAAAATGGAAAGCAGGTTATACCTATTGAACAGAAAATCATATTATGAGGAATATATTTCTTTGTAACACCATTCTTTCCTTATTGAATTCAGAAGATGATTTCACTTACTTCTGGAGAATTTTTTTTTCTCAGTTGTTACCTGAAAAGATATATACTATTCTGTACTATATATATTCTATACTTATTAGTAATGCACATCATGGATGACTACAATTTTGCATCACATCAGAAATGCTCCTTTTCTTTAGAAGTAAATAAAAAAGAAGATCAAAAAGAGCAACAAACATTGAAAATTCAACATCAAAAAGAATGAAAAATATCTACAAGCCACATCAGAAAAAAGTATAGCGCCCCTAGTGCCAGAACAATCCTTGCAGTATGATCAGAGGTGGGTTGCTAATGAGTCGACTGTTACATAAGGAAACTCCTGCTCTGTAATCCTGTTAAATGAGCTTCCACCCCCCAGAAAGAAAACATTTTTGGAAAGCTCTTTGATGTGCCTTCCTATATGATAGCCAGGACCTCTTTCTGCCCTTGATGAGCAGATCAACACATGACAAATGTAATGAGGAACATTAACCAAGGAAGAAACTGCGGGTTCTGCTACTGCAGTGATATGTGGAGTTACGATTTGCTGAGCAAATAAACTAAGGCAGGACTGTGGCAAAGTGAGGCTGCTGCCTGCTTTGTGGCCTCATCTCTGTGTCACAAGCTCCTTGAACAAATTTATTGTAATATTCAAGCAATAAAGCAGAAGGTACTTCCTTAATTCATATCTCAGTCTGATGTCCTAACATTTTTGGATGTTCTTCCTTCCCAATGCACTAAATTGCCTTACAGATCTGGGGTATGTGGTGGGTCTATATGCAGCCTATCTGGGCAGTTTCATGTTTGTGCTTAGTTGGACAACTTCCCGGACCTTGGAAGGATGTGGATTCAGGTGTGAGGATAGGGAGGAACCATGGCAGCTGACAGCCTCTGGAAAATTAGGAGACCAGGACTGCAAAAAGCACTATAAAGAGCATCTTGTTGGAAACATAGATTTAGGACTACTGATAGCACAGTTGGGGATACATATTATAGGTGTTAATCCCTTCTCTTGAACAGTATGCATCCCAGACCTAAAAAGGTAAATGCTCCAACAGCAGGGCATTGGGATTGCATGTCCCAGATAATTGTACCTATGGCTTCAAGATTTGTTCACCAAGAGCATAACAACATTGTCCTCAAAGTTCTTCTACTTAACATTTCACTGCAGCTCTGGAAATTGCTTCTTATTTGGTATAATCTTATTTGGTATTAAAATGACTGAGCACTCTAGCTAGGTACAGTTTGTTTGAGTGGTTTGAGCTGGTAAAATGGCCCTAAAAAGAATGAATACTCCCTTTCCTTCTGATGTAAAGCTGATTCAGAGGCATGAAAACAGAAGAAAGCAGGGGAATCATTTACAAATATCAAAGATTTTCAAAAACAAATTATGAGGGACACAGACAAGGGATTCTGTTGGGCCTATCATCAGTGATAAGATATTGATGTAGCATGACACAACAAAGAAATACAATAATAATAATCTTTTCATCTTGCTCAGTTTTTCATGTTCTCCATAAGTGTCACACCTTCTTTTGAGTATTAAGATAGAATAAAGGAAGTAAATGACAGTTTCAGATGGAGCGTTTTTGATAAATACAAGTTGTTTCAGTGAAGGTTTATTGTCTCAATTTTTCTTAATACAGAACCCAGCGCTGCTCCTGTTGATGTCAAAGCCACGAGTTTGTCTGTATCAGAGATACTTGTTGTGTGGAAACATATTAAAGAAAGTCTAGGAAGACCACAGGGATTTGAGGTATGAACATGGAATATCATAATGAGAAATCTTGTTACTTTTGCTAACACTGCACTCTGCTAACATATGACATCGTGAAGCTTGAATAGAAATTATGCACATTTTAGCACAGACACGTCTAGCTGGAGAAGGATGGTTGCAGCTGCAGCACTGACACATCTTCTTCTATTTATTTGTGCTTTAAAATCATTCAACAGTAGTTCTTATAATGTCTTTTTGACACTTTAAAAAGAGCTGAAAGAACTGCAAGTGACCCAGTGTGCCTCTTTCGCAGGCTGGGGAAGATGAGGTATTGACTGCTTCCAGCTCTAAGTGACCAGTTCAAACTTGTTATTTAGTGAGAGCTATCAACCTGCAGAGATAAAACAGCCCCAGCCTCCATGTGCTGTCATCCAGCAGTGGCCTGGGGACATTTGCTGGGCATTTCATAAAAGTCAGATGTGAGGAGGGTCACTGTGAGCAAACAAAGCTCCACTTACTTGCTCTAGCTCTAACAGACCTTCCCAGGCTTTGGATGCAGTAGTTGTAGTTCTGCATTCACTATGGAATCCACAGAGCTAGGAGGAGGTGAGATGTATCACTAAACACAACTGACCTTGTGGTTTAGTCTGTTGTGACTCTCATAAGATCTTAATATCATGGAGAGTCCAACGAGAGACTGATTTGAGAGTGCAGTTTAAGTGGCCTCCTTTAGCCCTTTAGGGTGGGAAAACTCCTTCCTCCTTTCTCCACAATAACTATGAAACGAGGGTAAACGAGTAGATTTGAGCCAGCTACCAATGTTACAGATGTCTGAAACCAAATATGATAAAACCATAGACGAAGCCACATTAAAGCAATTATTAATATTATTAATAACAAAGACTAAGTGTCTTGGCTTTCCCAAAAAATATGTTCTAATATAGGTTACTACTATTGACAGCTTTCTAAACTCAAATTCTGCACAGTGTTTATTTTTATTTTAGAATTTGAGGAATGTTACATTCACCTCCAGAAATTCCTAAAAGAATTATCATCAAGGAAAAGGCTACGGGCTATAATTTTTTACAGCCTTCACATTGTCTTATTATTAAAGTTTGGTGAAAGCATGATAGAGCCAATATTAATGTGGATTTTTGCTCATCTCTGGCTTATGCCCACATTTAGTGATACTCCTAATTCAAAAATTCTGTAGAAAATTAATTGTAGGAGTTATGTAAGTACTTCCAGCACACAGGGGATATTTTTTTTACTTTGAAGAAAGATAGCCTCTGAGACCATGATGTCCTAATATAGCCCTCACTTCCCTAGGATAGCTGTTTATCTACTTAACTTGATTTACTCGGTCTGGGTCAGGTTGAGAGGCAAGTACTTTAGGTAAAAGATTTTTAAGCAAGGCATGTTCCCTTGATTTTTCCAGTAAGGAATTACCTCTTGCATCCTCTTGAATCATTCTTTGATTTTTCCTTCCTGTAAATCATGATCCAGATGCTTAGATATTTCATTACTTTCTTTTACCAAAGAAAGCCCTAGCTTGGCAAAACACATTTTTCTTAATACAGAGAAAGGAGCTTTTTACGTCTTCAGCTAAACTTACATAAATAGAACGTTAATTCTTAATAAATCCACATTTTCATTTTCTATTCTTTTTAATCGAATGGTCACAGACTCACACTTAAACTCAGCATTCCTTAAAAGCATTCTAGGACTATTATATTTATCATCCCCTAAGATTTTCTTTAGAGCAGGGTTATAGCCTAATTGAAAGTTCACAACTGCAGCATCCTTGCCTTTATTACTGTATTTAACAATCATGTCAAACTAGACAGTGCCAAGATGGCATTGCCTATACCGTACTATAAAACTCAGAGATAGACTCTTGCTCTACGGTTTAATCTCTGTAGATCAGTTTTAACAATCGTATGGGCTACTTTTAAATCTTGTGATATTTTAGGCACACAGTGGCCTCCCCCAGCAGCACTTGTGGACCACACGTGGCCACTTGGCCTCTTGCTGCCACCACTGGTGGCCCTTGAGAGGAAGTGCCAGTGCATGGCCAAGGGACAGCACTTTTAGCACAGAGTAGTCAATTAGCTATAAAAACACATATTTATCTTTTTATTACTTTATTTTTTATCTCATCTGCTTTAGCTCCATCATACTTAGGCAGTTTTGTACTGTTCCCCAGTGGAGTCCTGTCAGTCCATGAGCACCATCTGTCCCCTCTGGTCTCTTGGTTGTCCTGGTTTCTTTCCTAGGCTGTCCCTGGTCTCTTTCTCCATGCCAAATTCAGCAAACCATTTCTTAGTTCTGTCTCAGTGTTTTAGCCACACTTTTGCTCTACATTAAACACATTTTTACCCCATTGCACATGGCTTACCTCATCCAGCAAAGGTGATATCTAACGGCCTTCCCTTTAGAACCGCTATATATAAAAACAGCAAGATTACATCCAGTAGTGATGATGTTCACCCTGCAAGCATTAATCCTCTCCATTCTGAAGTGTTCCACTTGCTACTAAGCTTTGTTTTCAATTTCCAAGCTAGTCTTTTATCCTCCGAAATAACTTGCTCACTGCACCCTGTCTTTTTGTCTTCAGAAAGATGGCTTTTTTGTTACTCTCCTTCAGGTATCTTGATGTCTCTTAAATGATACCTACTATTTTCACTATTACCCTCATTCCATCAGTCACAGTGATCCTCAAAATATTCTATTTCTTGCACCCTTTTAAAATATATATAAAAAAACAGATTTTCTTTCTCAAATGAAAATGATTTCTCTAGAAGTATATTTTAACATAATTTGAATGTGTTCTACATTTACCTGCTTGTCACATAATACCGCCCTTAGCTCTATAGGTGTACGCTTGTAAGAGATGACTGTGAGTGCTAGTTCATTGGACTCTCTCTTAATATCAGACAGAGCCCTCCTGCTTTGGAAGGTGTTCAGACCTCGGGAGTGCAGCCTACTCTAATCTCCAACAGAAACACTCATCTGCCCTATTTCTCTGATGGACATCTTAGGGATGAATTTGGCAATTGTTATTGATCCAGCAGTTGGTAAATCCTATCCCCTAACAAAAAAATTAGACAAAATATGGGTCAGCTTTTTGCTTTCCATCATGATTCATTTTCTTTAGCTTCTACGCACATTAATTTAATTTACAACGGGATTTTGAAAATATTATTGTGATTAGTATACTGTAAAAAATAGCCTGCAGTGCTCCTTTAATACACAAACAGTGAATAGATAATGTACAAAAATCCAGTGGCTTTGAAAAATATATAATAATTTATCATTTTTTAAAAATATATTTTTTCTTATTATGAGTAACTGTGGGAATTGTGGACCACATGTAGAACACTACCTTCAACACTCACGTTGTTGAAACCTATGCAAAATAATCTGCCTGGCAAAATATCAGTCAAACGCTATAACTTCAAATCTCAATCTGTATTCTGCCAGTGGTCACTACAGCAGTGACAACCACTTACACAGTCTTCACATTTCCTGTGTTTTTAGCAACAATATTAAAAAAGGAAGCTGCTTTAAAAAAAAAAAAATTGAATGTTCGTGCTCTAATCAACAAAGGTGATGGAGTATTTACTACATATGGACAAGTCAGCAGTGACCCAGTTCCAGTCCCAGCCCTGTGGGCACTTTGTATTAAGGAGTAATGAAAGGCAAAAAGTAACTTGTCCAATTTCACATTGTCAAGTCAGAAAGGCAGCGTTAACTGCTATGTCACACGAGTTTTGTGCAAGGTTTGCTGGACTCATTTCCATCTTCCAAAGCACATATTATTCCTGACTTCAGTACAGATTTGTCAGCTGTACACCTGACCTTACTAAATAGGTGCCAGCTACACTTTGATAAAGTAGAAGTGGCCTGTAAACTTTGTCAGATTAGTAGAAAAATATACTGTGTGGATAATACCTATTCTTAGAATCTGTAACCAGAAGGTTATAAAATCTATTTCAGCCTTTGTCAATATTTTCATTTTTCCTCACTTCTTGTAGGAAAAGGAAAGGATTACTGGCCTAACATGCCTGATATTTCTGATTCTGATTTTCCTTGCTCATTTCCAAAAGATCAAGGCTAATACTGAAGTATAGATAACAAAATTGAAGTCTTTGTCCCTGGAATTCCCTCAAGAGACAATAACTTGAATAATCTAATAAAAAGATCAATTTGCAGCAGAAATTTGTAAGAAATAGAAAATCTTGATTACCTTTTTCAGAGAGGATTACTGGACTTACCTAAGCCCTGTCTTGTTTTTCCAAAGAGAAATATTTGACAATGAGGTTTTGTGCCTTATATAGACTTCATCTGGACTATATTGGAACAGAAAATTATGTCTACATGGCAATGAAATGCTGAGTGGAGTATACACTATAGCAGTTTAGAAAGAGTATGCGAATATCTCTACTTAAGGCTGGAAAAGCAAGACAGAAAAAAACAAGAGTAATGAGTGTCTCAGAAGCCTGAGCAGCAGTTTACTAGACTTTACTTTTGCGATGAAGAATTTTCCCAAACATGAAAACAAAAATGGGATATTCATAAATATAAGTCAATTTAACTTACAAAGCTATTCATATGCAGATTCAAACTCCTCTAAAATCCTGAAGACTGTAAACATTTCCTACAGTGTAAGACTCAGGTCATTTGCTTTCCAAGTGCTAATGGTGCTAATGAATCAGGCTGTAAATCTCTCATGAGGGCCTCAAGAGAGCCACATGCTTCATATAGTCTGTATCATCTGTGTCATTAGAACTTTATTAGTTCTCTATTACCTAAAAGCAGAAGCTTAGCTAATTGTTAATTTTTAAAAAGGAAATATGACTAGATCCTTGATGATATTTCTCAAGGTCAAGGTATGATATCTATCTTTGTCCCATCTCAATACAGGAGTATGAGGAAAAGCAAGTACATGAGAAAAGAGGAGGCAGCAAGCTACTTTAGATAAGACCCCCAAACCAAAATGTACTGATAAGTGTTTTCCTTGCTGTTTCCAGTCAGCAATTTTTTTGGTGGGAGTGAAAGACTGGGGCTGACTGACCTTTCTCAGGAACCTCTAATTCTAAAGAGCAGTCCCATCAGCTTTCTTTTGTGAACAAACCTATAATTAACAACAACAACAACAAAAAGTATGAGATAAATCTCTTCTGAGCAGTGCAAATTAAGGCTATAGAAGATAAGATTAAATAAAAAATGTAAATATATTCATATTCAAACTGCCTGTGTTAAGAATCATATCCAGCACTTTTAAAACATCAGCAGTGTCATCATCTGTTCAAACGGAAGTAAGATCTCCCAACACTGACCTTAGTCAATAATCATTTAACTTCTTTTTTCTTTTCATAACCCTATTTTCTTCTAGTTCATTTTGCTATCAACAGATGTGCTTGTGCATGAAGAGCCTGAGCGAAAACCCTATTTTGAGATCAAAGTCCAAACTTACCTGGCAAAAATTTAAGGGGAATTTTAAAAGAAGGTACCAGCCATTTAAAGCTTTGAAGTATCAGGGAAGCTGGAATAGAATCAATGCCGAATTGCATTTCATGCTTTTGCTGCTTAATATGGTATATTCAATCCCCTAGGAACGACCCTTTGCCACGGGGAATACCCGTGTTGTGTGGTACAGCAGAAATGGTAGGGAACATGCCATGGTTATTTTTACAGAGTTAATGTATGCAAAATATAATTAGTCTCTGCATTGATGATGCCATTGAAGTAGTGTTGGAGAGCATTTCTAAACAAATGAAAAAAAATCAAAAGGTCTGTGTTATACTTCTATCTTTTCTGCCATGGTCATGAGTTTTAATATCTATGTATTTCTAACACTAGTAGTTCAAGTTTCTAGAACCAATAGCTCAGGAATGTTGCAGGAAATCACCTTTTCACTACTTATTTATATTAGAATAAAATAGCTCTAGTGCAAAAGCTGGGGCTTTTGAGGCTGTTGAGCTCACTATAGTTTCATTTCTGGTTTTCCCTTATCTATTTTTTCAGAACGTCAGTTACATTTCTACCCCCACTGTCACCTTGTGTAACCTTAGACAAGTCCCTCTCCCTTTTGCACTATTTCTCTGTCAGATCTTCATCACTTTGGACTAATTAGACTGCAGAGTCTCCAGGACATGTACTCTTTCTCACTAGCCATTCATGCAGTGCTTAGTACTCCGTGGCTCTCATCAGTGTGGTTTCCAGGCTGTACGGTTGTATTACAGGAAAAATGAAAGAATCTCACTCACCAGCAGACAACAGGGCTCAGTCCTACTGTGTGAATAAATGGTTGCTGATTCTTTTTCCCTTGTAAGAATGGCATAAATAGCTGATACTAAAGAGAAAACCAGCACAAACCAACCAAAATATTTCAGTGAATCATACCTATTTCTGCAGCTGGAGTTGCTATGTTGCTATGTTAAAAAGCAACATTTGACATGAGATAACACAAATGCACAAAAAAGATATATTTACATTATTTTTACAGTTAAAGAGGTAGACCTGCACCATAATTTTTTAATTTTTAAATGTTTTTGGCACAAACTGATATGCCTTCCATCAAAATTAAGAAAGCAACTTTACTCAAATGTAAATATGACATCAAATTTGTACTGTTACAATCAGGTCTTTTTAGATTATTTTGTTTAAGGTGGTGATCCTCATGTAATTATAAAAGGTCAGCACTGTACTCATTGATCTTATTTTCCTATGAATCAGCTGGGCTTTTTTGATTCATCATTTTCTGTGATGCATTCTCAGGAGTGCTGCATTGCCCGTGACCTTTCTCAGAGGAAAAGTTATCCATATATAATATGAATAACTTGCTATGAATTAACCAGTTTCACAGAAAAGGTCAAAATGTGGTACAAGTACATCTCAGCATGAATACTGGTAAGCTAAATGCAAGTCTTTGAAAGACACATTAGTGACAATTTCTGTTAAGGAAAAATTTGGCCCAAAGAGAATTTCCTTACTTGTGTAAGTAAGACCTTAAATACATTAACTATTAAGACCTAAATATATTAGCAAGAGGCTGTACCTTTTTTACAGTCACATCCTGGAAATACCTAGTCCCTGAAGGACCAGAAGAGAAACAGGTAGCTGAATGCTGTAGACTCTTTGGGATTGTGATAAACTCAGTGTAGATACCAGAAATCATGCCCTAAAAACCACTAAAGGTCATTTAGGCTTTTTATGTGTAAAAATGAAGGGCCAAAGCATGTTGTCAAAATTAGATTTGACAGATCTTATTTATACCCAAGTAAATAAAACTGAATCCACTTCCTTCTTTTTTTCCTTCAGATAAGATTAATTCAGTCTATTTCTAGATTTCTTTAGGTGTTCTGTCATTTCCTACTCATTACACCGATAAGAAATCTTGTGCCTCTGTCTTATATATGGGTACAGGAAGGGAACGTTGTTCACGCCATTTCTTAAATGATTCAGTCAGTCTTTCAGGATGAAGGGCAGATGTTTCTGATGACCTGTGAGAGGCTGAGCTCTCCTTGGATATTCTCTGAAATGCTTTTGACTCTCTGTCAGTTTTCATCCCCTGTTCTTCTGTCTTGGTAGTCACAACTTTTCATGCCAATATAAAAGTGTTTCAACATGCTTTAAGTAATTCAGAGATATTCTGAATCTCACCTTTTAGGAGGTGTGAGTATTGTTGACTCCGAGATTAGATTACAGCTCCCACCTGTTTAAAAGGACCTGATTGCCAAACAACAGGCAGGACTGTTGAAAAGAAAGGAAAGCAACAACAACAAAAACAAAAGATAAAAAGTAAAGCATAAGTTACCTAAATACCCCCATGCCTACATTAATCCTTTGTGTACTCACTTGTTGGCAGGTTGATTACTGGAAGGACATGGAGCAGGAAGAAGCAGCAGAAAAAGTCAAAACTGCGGGAAATGAATCATCCATCCTCCTGACAGGATTGGAAGGAAACACATTATATCACCTAACCGTGAGGGCATACAACGCTGCAGGGTATGGACCACCGAGCACTGCGGTGCGTGCAGCGACCAAGAAGTCTCGTAAGTGACCTCAGCACCTTTGCTCAAAGGGAGAAGTTAGCAAGCAGCATCTGCCCTCTTGGGTTTCCCTTTAATGCAAGTATAAAAATAATGTGGTTTCAGATATACTTTTGACTTTACATTCATTACAAAGGCTAGCTTCCTAGAAAACAAAGCTGGGGGGTTTTGACAGAGAAAAGAGATGATAAGAGAATATAAATTCATAAGCTCCTAGCATATCTATTAAAAAACCTTAACAAACTCCAGCTAGTTATGGGAGTCTTCTGATGTAACCAGCTGTAAATGTAATAAAAGATTGAAATATTTCTGTTTTCATTTTTAAAAAGCTATCTATAGGTTTTATTTATGTACATGTTGGTATTTCTTTACTCTTCAGCTCCCAGCCAAGCACCAGGCAATATTATGTGGATACAAGATGGGTCTCACGTGTCTCTTGGATGGGAGCCAGTCAGACCTCTAGCTAATGAATCTGATGTAATGGGATACAAGGTCAGTACTTCCCCTTCCTTGCTCACCTTCCTCCCTTCCAAACAGTCAGACTTCTTTCTTGTTTGCTGTTTTTTTCATTTCTTGATTTTTTTTCCTGTGTAACTAAAGTATGCTATGCAGATTTTCTTAAATCAGATTTTCACCAGAAAAAGAAAAAAAGCAATAAATAAAACTGAAAGGAGCAAAATGTCTCAGTAATTTCTCTGTTGTGATCTTCAACTACTGATCATAAACTGAGTTGCTCTGAGGGGATCACTTTACCTCTGGTCTGGAGTGGCTTTTAATAAGACCAGACTGCAGTGAAATTCCTACTAACACTTCAATTTAACTGTGTTTGCAGTAGGATTTAGAGAAATGCAAAAGAATGTGGCATCTTAAATGCCATTAAAATTATGGAACAGAAAAACAAATGCTTAGGTTTGTTTTGTGATTATGGTGGTGATATTAAGTGCCTATAACATCTGGCATTTAAAGTTTTGAAGTTTTAAAAAATCCAGATTAACCCCTAAATAATAAGTCATAAAAGGAAAGAGAATTTACTGCAATCTTTTACATCAAAATAGAATGATATCAGTTATTTTGATGAGTATTGACCTTTTTATGTTAAAGCATAGATATAATTATTTCTACAGACTACATTCTGTTATTTCCTCTGATATAAAAGGGAGTATCACCAAGAAAGTATAGAAGTTGATAAAAAAAAAAAATAGAAGTTGATTCAAGTAAACCAGAAACTGCTTTAACCTTTATCAAAATAGTTGAGATTCAGAAAAAGTTTGGGAAACTGCTTTAAAGTTTTACAATGCTCTGACCTTTTCAGTTTTGTCTGGGAACAAAAAGTCTTCTGCAGAAGCACCAAAGAGACAGCAATGGATGCTATTCCATTACTCCTACTTGGAATAAGCAAGTCCTGAGTTTCACAG
This sequence comes from Tinamus guttatus, assembly GCF_000705375.1. The sequence continues at coordinate 226,837 of NW_010586480.1, forward strand.
CAGGTGCAGGGATAGACCTGAACTACTCTCAAGTGACTTAGTTGGCTAAGGTAAAGCTAGTAAAGATTTTATTTAGGCCATTTTCTTTACCTTTGAAGATGGATTCTAGAACCAAGAAGATGAATATCCTTATGAATTTGGGGACATGAATTCGAAACCCAAAAGACATTTCTGAAGACTGCTTGAAAATTCACACCTACACCTGGAGAGGGCAAATCCTGCATCTTTTGCTCTTTTTTATATCCATTAATTGTTAGTAGACTCTGCTGATAATATATTCACAGAATTACAGAATGTTTAGGGTTGAAAGGGACCTCTAGAGACCATCTAGCCCAAACCCCCTGCTCCAGCAGGGACACCTGGAGCACAGGGCACAGGGTGGCATCCAGGAGAGTTTGGAAGATCTCCAGAGAAGGAGACTCCACATCCTCTCTGGGCAGCCTGTTCCAGGGCTCTGTCACCCTCACAGGAAAGAAGTTCTTCCTCATATGGAGGTGGAACTTCCTGTGTTTCAACTTGAAAACTTTTTTTTTTTTTTTTCGGAAGGGTAGGGGGAAGTAAAAGCACATAACTTGAAACTGAAATGTCATTTTCAGAAATCTTTAGTGAAAGCCTAAAAAAGTTGCTCTTTCAATGGCTGTGTTACCTACACAAAAGGTCTGGTATAACGCTTGAATGACCATTATAATTTTTAATCTATCTCCTTTACTGACCATAGGTGTTATTTAGACAAGAAGGCCAGAGCAACAGTCAAGTTATAGAAACACAGAAAACCTCTGCCGTGGTACTCCTTCCTGACGTTGGCGTCTATATTATTGAGGTGTGTGCAGTCAGTGAAGGAGGAGACGGGACTGCTAGTCCTCAAATCAGAGTTCCATCTTTTTCAGGTAATTTTATCTGTATATTTGGAAGAGTGGTGATTATAGCAACACTAAGAAAAAATTAACACCGTTACACTGTACTTGAAGAGAGAAATGTTCTCAAAACTGTGTAGCTATTTGTTAAAATCATTAATCAGTATCTTTTGTTATATTAATGTGTCATGAAAGAAAATATGATCTCACAACAGGATAATGGCTACGTATTTGCTAAATGACAGTACTCTTGACGGCTGGTCTCATGGAGAACCTAAATTAGTCGTCACGGGCTTGCAAACCTATGGGTTTCTCAGTCACTGATACGATACGATAACAATGCACAAAGCCTTTAGTCATAGCATATTCTGGAAATATTTCATATTGGTAGCGAGACAAACAAAAAATGACAGAAGTAAAGGAGGATATAGAAGAGCTCTTATAACCAGACCAAAGAGTTATATCAGAGAATGGTTAGACCTGCAGAGAGTGATTGATGCCACCTGTGGTCGGATTGGTGAGGAGGAACATTTGTTTCCTCTTGAAATAGTCCAATCAATACTAAAAATGTCCATGATAATAGATAAAATATTTTCAGTAATTATTTGCTTGTTTCAATAGTCTTATGTCTATGCAAGTTCACATAGCACTTAGCCAAGGCCAACTATAAATTTCATTATGGAGCTATGGTTTTAATGTCTTTGAACAAAGTGCCAAATGTAAGTGGGTGATTGCTTATTAGTAAAGGCTAGAAATCTATTTCTCTCTCCCAAACTTCTGGGAAGCATCTGTCATCATTTCCTTATTTTGTCAAGAATAATAGAAAAATATCTGGAATACATATTGAGGCACTAAAAGAGCTTGGCTCTACTATGGAGAAGCCTACCTATTACATACCAATGGAAATAACAATTATCTATCAGTCCCTTTACTTGTTAGGTCCCATGGGACCAAATCCCATGGTCAAATAGTGGTTCATGTGACAGGAAAACACAAAAGAGCAAAGCGCAGCCTAGCAGTACAGTCACATATTAACATAATATCATGTAGTTGCCAAGAAATGGAATTGAAATACACTCAAACAAAAGTAAGACAGAGGTGCTGGTATCACAGTAAACACAGTAAGCATGTCTTATCAGCAATAAAAGACACCAGAAGTACAGGGGCTCTACCCCTAGCCATATATATTGACTTTCTACAAAATCAAGTTCGTGATGTCATTTTCCGTATCCATGTTATTGTTCTTGATCCAGAGGCTGGAAAACCGAATTAAGATCATAATATTTGTGTTAAATAACCTCTCCTCTATCTTAAAGATATCATTCCTCTATCTTAAAGATATCATTATGATAAAGATAATGATAAAGGTATAATTACCCCAACCACAAACTGGCATTTTACAGCATTTTCAGCCCCCAAATATAGGGTCATTGAAAATGTAGCTAAGCTATTTGAAATGCTCAAGAGCAGGAGAGACATCCATATGGGGGCTAATAAACAAGAGAGGATTTATAAAAGACCTGTGCTTGCCTAGGGTATCATCTGGAAGCCTGAAGGGATACTCCAGGGTATCCTACTTACCATTCAACATAATTTCACTATAATTGTCTACATGCAAACTAGGTTTCTCCCATACCATTACAGATAGCTCAAATATAATCTGTACAGACAGTGCCTCCTAGACAGCAATTCAGCTGTCCATTCAGGGGACAGAATTGAAATATTTAGACACAGGTACTTAGGGGCATCTGAAATGCCCCAAGATATTCAAAATGTTTGAGCAGAAGTTACAGATATGATGTAGGACTTACATCCTGGAGACCCACATTATTCTGGACCACCATCAAGAGGTATAACATCTAACACAGCTAAAATAACACTGCATGTCTGTATTTAGATCTGAATCCTGCTGTATATGTTGGCTGTAGAATAAGATGAGTACCTGTACAGGTTCTATTGATTCACTAAAGCAGATATTCCTTGATTGCAGGACTTTGACATTCTGTTCACACAGGGGGAACACATAAAAACTTTAATTTAGGAACTCAATTCAGCTGCATAAATAAGTGCATTCAGTGCCATGAGTAGCTGGGATATCACAGGACATCTCCAGTTACCGTTCACAGACGTGCTATAGGCTTTGGGCCACACATGGCAGATACCTGTGATAGCTCAGATACCACTTGCATCACAAGTGGAATTAATGAAAATAGGATCATGCTCACTTGTTTTCATCTCAGCATTTACTACTGTAATGTTCTATTACAGTATTAAAGAGTTATCATGAAGTAATTCATACTCACTACATTCTATTCAGTTGACTGCAATATGTTGAGTGAATTTAAGGTTCCTTAAGGTAGGAAAAGAAGAATTAATGGGAAGAACAACCATCAAATATTTTAGCTATCCTTTCTTACATGCCAGTAGTCAGTTCCCATTGTTTTTTACCTACCTAAGTGAGGTATCTGATTTCTAACTTTCTGCTAATCACTATGACTTACTTTAAAATTCCACTAAACATTGTTTTTTAGTCTGTAAGGAATACAGACCTAAAGGCCTAGACCTAAAATTTTAGCTCTGATCCACAAACTACAACGCTAGTCTATCATTAAAAGGCAGAAGATGCCAATCCCTAATCCGCTTAAATATTCGTTTCCTCTATAACTTGAGCCCTAACCAATTCCAAGTCACAAAATCTTTCATTCCCTTTTACTTGATATATTTTTGATTAGACTATGCACAACAGGGCAGTATGGCTTAGGACGACCATGACTGTGGTATCACAACAAAAGGTGTTCAAAGAAGACAAAGAAATATAGACTCATCCAGCCCTTTTCCCTGATGTGTTATCACTTCCAGCCCATAGCATTTTCTTTTTCATTGCAGTAGCATTTTTTTATTTTTAAGGAATTGTGCCTTGACCTAGCGAAGTCACCAGGTTGCAGGGAAAAAGAGCACTTTCTCCTCTGGACAAAAATCATGATCAAGGGCTACTTTCCATGCCTTGTTCCGGGAAAAAAATCTTGATATTAATCCAGAATGCTTTCTGCAGCCAAACTTTTTAACACTCACAACATAAAGCTCACACACCTACTGGAATTTCCTATTTATCTGTAGACTGTTAGATCTATAGACTGATATTTGTCTATAGACTGATATTTATAGCCTGACAGAGCATTTGAGTTTTTGTAGCTGCCATCATAAAAACTGTAACTTCCTCATGCTGTAACTTCCTCAGGGACCCAAGTTTGACATAATAGGTCTTACAATATAATGTTGTGCCTAAAAATTAGATTTTTCCTAAACACAGAACAAAAGCTATTGTTAACTGAATGTACTAAGAATCATTTGTATTGTTTGCTCCTTAATTTCTTTGCTTTTCCTTTTCAGGACGAAAAGCAACGAGTGCTCAATCCACTTTACATTCTTTCTCTACTTCCTCATCTTTTGTAATGTTGCTTTTGGCACTGATGGTTCCTTCAGCCTCCTGGTGAAGACTGAAAACCTCGTTATTGTTGTTGCTTGTTTGCTTTAGCTTGATGACAACCGAGGATGGAGTTTTATGTCTGTGGAAAAACTGGCAACCCAAGCTAATGCTCAAAGACCCATAGAAATACCTGTGGAGCACTGCGAGGAATGCTGGGTACATAGCCAATAATTCATCAGGTTTTTCTTTTTTCTTCAGTTATTTTTTTAAAGTCCTCTGGGTAGGGGACACTTTCTGGCCCAAAAATATGCAGATTGTATGTAACAAACTTTTGTAAGCAAATGTAATTTCTGTCAAATGTACTTTACTTTTTTAATACATTTAATTTGGTGACCCCTGTCATGTATCATTAGATGTTTAAACAGTGGTGTCTAGTACCGTATATCTGTTTGGTTTGGGAATTTTTTTTAAAAAAAAAGAGAAAAAAAGTTTGATATAGCTTTGTCTATTGCTTTTGTTACATTCCCTAAAGTTGACTGTTCCTGCCAACATGAGAATGAGAGAAATATATACTACAGATACATAGCCCACTGCAAAAGTACAGAGAATTTGATTTAAAAAGTTTGAATACATATTAAATTGGGAAAAGATTGTCAATGATATATTAGGCAGCACACTCACAAAGTGAGAAAATGGAGTAGAAAAGAACCTATTTGTTTTCTTGCAAGGTAGCCAGAAAATGTTTAAACACAAACTTAAATGGAAACAAGTGCTCTCGTTTTTCAAAAAATACCAAGCGATTTAATGTAAGAGGAATCAAGTATTTATTCTCAATAGCAAATACAAAGTATATTCCTAATGAAATGTCCACTGGGCATTTAGGCATATATTCAAACTACTACGTGGTCAAATAAAATAATGCAAACAGACAAACTTACTTTATCCCATCTCTTTTCAGTTGCAAACATTTTTTTTTCCTCTGGGTTCATTTTTTAGTACTTTCCATATTTGGTAATTAAGTTAAAGTATATATGAAACCATATTACAAAGAGAACGTTAACTGTTTATGGAATGTAGCCGTTCACACATAAAGACACCAATGGGATATGTTTTAGAGAGTGGGTCCTCCAAAAAAAGGCTTGGATAAGTACTACTGAGCATCACCCCAGTTATTTAGTTAACTGGCCTTATTTCTAGTTCATTGGGTAGAGATTATTCTTGTAGGGGCTGTGGGCTATCCTCTTTAATCACCTGTTCTTCTCTGCAGTACCAAAACTTTTTCTGCTGAATAGACAATTTGGACAACTTTTCTACATTTCAATCGGAAGATCTCAAGTGTAAATGGTGTGTGTGTTTGTGCAATATGGTGTGTGCGGTGTCATGAGGGAGGATATTTAACTACCGTCCATCTAGGGATTGTGCCTAGGGCGAACATCCCCTTGTCTGGGAAAAACCAAGTGTGTGATGCTAAGAGTTCAACAGGTAAGTCCTAATAGCGTGGTTTTCTAGCTGTCCATCCCTCTAATAGATTTGATGCAGGTCCGTTTCAGTTGATGGGTTCTGTGACAAAAATGTTATTATTTTAATAGTTTCACAGTACACTCCAGCTGTGCCCTTTCTTAGCACCTAGGCAAGAAAGTATGATGCCAATCATGTGCTTGGTAGATAAAGTTGACTGATGACTAAATTATTTTTGTCTTTTGTGTATTGTGCCGGTATACAATTTTTCAGAGATTATTCTGCTCATAGTCTTATTACACACTATTGAATCAAATTGAATCAAATCCAGAAAAGTTGTTTTAAATGTAATAAGTCATCATATTGCTGGAAAAGCAAAGGCAAGATGACAAGCTGAGCATGATCTCTTGTGTAGCTAGAGTCATAAGACCTTCTGTATCTCTGCTTCCAGAATAGCAGTTTGATCAGAGGAAGGAAGGCGGAATGAACCTTGTTGGTAAAGCAAACTCAGAAAAAGCTACATGCTGCAGTGTGCAAAACAGCAGTATTTCCCTTGTGCAAAGAACTTGCATTAACAGACCATTATTTTTCAGAAGATTAAAATCAACAAGAATAAAATAATGAACCAAAAAGCAAAATGGCTATTTTATAAATCAGCTAAGCATAATTCATTCTATTTTTTATACAGTTGCTTGCCAATGCACTACACTTCAGAGTATTCAGAAAGGTTACAGTCACTGCTGGTGTAAACTCTGGTTAAACAACTTTGTGAATACAAAAAGCAGTTGTACTCTGTAAGGTTAATAAAACTCTGCTAAAGAGATAGAACTGCATCCTGTTATATTGGAACCTGTAGTATCAAGATACAGATAAAAATACTGAATATACCATCAGGTAATGTAGTTGTATTGCAGGGACAAAAAGGGGTATGTTTTATATTCAACATGAACAGAATATGTATTTTGCATCTTAAATATATTAATAAACATGTTTTAAATGTTTAAGTACCTATGTATTACATATTTGTTACTTTGTAGAAGATGATGTTTTCATGACATTTGACATTTTATTTTTCAGCTGCAATGGAGATCTCTTCTTTTTTTCATGTCAAAGATTGTAATAATGCAGTCTAGCATCACTGAGGAGACTGTATTTTTGTACATGTCACAAGACTTGTTTGGGAAAAAATAGTTAGAAAGAAGCTTTATTTGAAAACCAAAAGAAAGATACTGTCACGGCCCATATCAAAATGTTAGATATATTGTATACAATCTGTATATATACTATATATAACGGTATATACTACATGTAAGACACAGTAATATAATAGTTCCTGTGTACTGTTCTTGTAACATTAGATCTTTTTAATAAATAATTCTCTTTTTATTGACTTTTACCTTATCTCCTGTCAGTTCTGAGTTATATTAATAGAGGACAGGGTGACCAGGGAATCCAACAAAAACAATCTTTTAATTACACAACTTTCAGGAGAAAAATGATGAATCTGCAATAGTTAATCTGGGCAATGGAACCATTAAAATCACGTAATGTTTGGCATCTTTCTAATTTCAAACATGTGTTGGTTTATCTGGTCTGATATGCATTTTATAATTAAATAATTGAAAGGCACAAGAAGGCTTGAACTATTGATGTGACAACTTTACCTAATAAACATTGCAGAATAAGTCTACAATATAAATTACCTTCTGAGATAAAACTTTCTGCATTTTTTTAAATCACAAACAAAGGTGCTATATAAGGAAGTCACCTCAGGTAGTCCATTATATACTGCAGTATTAAGGGGTTTCTGGGACCACTTTGACATTTGTAATGTTCTTCCAGGTGTCACTGGGACCCCATGGCCATTGAAGCACAAAGGCAAAGCATAACTCTATTGAACTCTCTTCTGTTGAAAAGCTTAGTTGCTTCGTCTTATACTTGAAACGTTTTATGTGAGAAATAACAAGGAAAAATCTTTCAGAAATACATATGTCCTTTTTGTGGGAAAAAAATGTAATCATGGCCAAAGCAATTATGGCAAATGCATTTCTTTTTTTTCGTAATTTTATTTGAGTTTTTAATAATCCCCAATCACTGCTTTATGAAATGCATATTTATAAGGGTAAATGACTTTGCAACACAGTAATAAGTCAAAAAGCTCATTCTGGAAATAAAAAAAGAGATTGCCACACTCACCAATGGAACTGAGACTTCAGTTACAAAATGACTGTTGCTTAAATAGCATGTTATATCAGGACTCCCATTAAATTAGTTATGAATGTTACAGAAAATGGTAATGACCTGGTTTTGCTGACATGGAGAACAGTACGTATTGAAAATCCATATCTTAGCAGAACTTCTATCAAACCGTAATCCACACTTGGCCTGTTATGGCCATCATCCCATTTCCTCTGAAGATGAAAAGCATTTTCCTTCTTAATTACTTCCTTACATTCTGCAGTAACACAATGTCTGTATAAGAGAAAATGAACCACATTTTACTACACTAGGTTAGCTGGCTCTAGACTGTTATCCGCAGCCTTCGGGGGCACGTCTGAACATGGGTTGCTTCCAAAACTACAATCCTGACTTTGCTATATCTGGAATTTTTCACTTGATTCCAATGAAAACAGGAGCCTTGGCTTTGCCTATATTGTGATACAGCTTTTTGATACTTCAAAAAAGATAACGATAGTGTATATGTATACTAAAGACTTGCAAACCTAGAGAAAAAATAATCCATGGGAAATTATACACAAGCTTACACATTATACACAAGTTTCATTATTCACAGCACTTATTGGAGTGATTAGCTGCTTAAGCAAACTGGCATAGATGTTTTGATACCAAACTCTTCTTTCCTGTGCTCCTTTTCTGCTGTCAGGTTATTATCATTCTTTTCTAACATAGAGAAAACTCTATGTTAGTAATTATGTTAGTATGTTAGAAAATTATGTTAGTATGTTAGAAAACTCTATGTTAGTAAAAATTACTGATGTTTTATAATCATTCTACCAGGAAAAATATGACTCCTTAGAAAAGAGAAAGAGATCCATGAAAGAGCTGAAAGTTTTCAAGGGAGTTAGGCTGTACAAATTCGTACAAGAGCTGCATGGGTTCCATATTAGTTTCAGACAGACCCAGATTAAACTACCTGAATTAAAACAGGTAGATCAGTGATGCAGCATAGCTCAGCAATACAGCCTGGAAGGAGATAATGGAAAGAATTTCAAAAGTGACTGAAAGTATAGCAAGTGAGAATGACAGATAGTCGGGTTAACATGTCTCCCTGTTCCAATTCAGGGTTTAATGAGAAGCAAATCATTCCATCTTTAAAATCACTGGAATTGCACTTGATTTGATGGCAGATAGACTGGAGTGATCCAGCAGGGAGTTATGGCCACAGTCTCTCAACTCTTTTCAAAGTTTTTTCAAATCGGTCAAAAACACGAACACAGACATAACTGCCAAAACTGATGGACAGTTTTATTAATAATAGGCCAAATCATAATGTCACACAAAACTGTAGGAGGATGGCTACTGTGATATAGTATAATCCAGTCAGTAATGTTAAATATACACCATGTGTACATTAGAGGAAAAGGGGAGATGGGACAAACATCACAGGCAATGAAGAACAATATCCTCAGCCTAACAAAAATGATGAGAAACAGAAAAGTGCCCATGAACAAGACAAGGATGAAAAAAAAAGCACAAATGTCGGAGCAAGGTCACACCAGAGGTCCCAGATATCAGCCCAGCTTTTCTCAGCCTAGAAAAAAAGTTAGTCGCTCAACAGCTGAGCTAATAGTTCATGTAAGTTAACTTTCAGTCAAAACACGCTATATAACAAAAGGTTATAATTTTTGGTGGGAGCAAAAGTCTAGATTTAGGATGAATAATAAGAGGAAGGACATTCATCCTATTTTTTTGTTTATTCATTAACAATAATAATGCAATGAACATGCTTTTAACTTCCTAATGAATGTGCAATACTGTCATTGTCCACCAGATCTGTGATTTGCAAAATACGTTTCCTTGAGCACTATCCCCTTATAATACCTAAAATCATCCAGGCTACGTTAAGTGCCCTCTTGTCCCAGAGACGGACGGTAGGATGGAGTAGCCCTTCACCTTCCCTTCACCGACTGGCAGCTCCTTCTTCTTCACCTTTCCTCATCTCGTGATAAAATGCAAAAGAGAACAATAGAGAACAAGGAGAAATTTTTTTAAAAAAGTAGAAATTCACAGCTCCATTTACCCACAGGAATAGCCTGGAGCTCCCCTCCTTAGCCTAACTGTTTGCCTTCTAACAAGCCATCTGCAAAGGGCAAGCCTCTTCCCTTTCAAGTACACAAGAGAGGAGGCACATCTCCCCAGCCGAGCATGACTGCTCTAGATTTCCCATGAAGTTTAGCTTAGATACCAGTGTGCTGGGTTGCTCTTTGTCAATACTTCCTGATTTTCTTGCGGGAATAGAAACTAATCCCACAGGTTTTTAATGTGAAGTGCAAGGAAAAGGACTTTTTGGACTATGAAAGGACTTTTATCACTACAAATTTCTCACAAAAAAAAAATGGGTACCCAGGATAACCACAAAATTAAACATCAGTCTTTAACGATCATCACAGAAGCTTTGGCCAGTAAATACAGAAGATAACACTAGCAGGTTGCAGTAAATGGATATATTATTGCAGCATAAGAAAGAGGTTTGCAGTGCCAAAAAATTAATCAGACTTCTAATTCAGAAATGACTCGAATATTGCTAGATTCCTGCAAGTTCAGCTAATGGCATGGTAGAGTCTCTGTTCTGGATCATTTTTGATCAGTCCTTGACCATTCCTTTAAAAAATATATGACTTATTAAGAGCTATAAAACAAAAACACAATTTAACACAAAAAAATTGCAGCATCTTAGTCATTAGTACAGTAGCATATTGGTAAACATCCTCTTTTTGCTCGTGGCACAGCTACTTCCCTGATTCTTTTCCTCCACCAAAAAAAAAATGCCTTCAGTTGCCTACAGTGAGATGATGAGGCAATTTCTATTGTAAATGGGAGTTAAATCATTGCTTAATTATACTCAAGAAGTACAGCTGTTAAGATAATGTGTTTAAAAAGGTGAAATAATATGGGACAACAAAGTCCTCAAAAGCCAGCAGGGCTTCTGGCATAGTCCAGCAAAGAAACCAAACCAAAATGAAATCAGCTGACCCATCTACTTCACATGATCTAAATGATTTGGGTATAGTGGGGGAGCCTCTCACAAACAAACACACATTCAGACATCTTAATTTGTTGAATTTTAACAGTGCAGAAGAGGCTGCTGTGGTTTGATGAGGGGGGCAAATTTAGTAAGAGATGAATGCCCTTGTGTTCCAGCCAATCCCTAAAGGTTAGAGGGACTATGGGTGGCTGGACCCATCTCTTAATAGAGATACCAAATACTGTGTTAGCTCTATGCCCAACTCTGGCAGCATCGGATTCACCAACAGACTGCTGAATATCAGTCTGATCACCTTTTTAGGAGCGAGTCGAGTTCCCAAATAGTGTGATCAACTATAAGCTCGACTCTGGCAGTATCAGATTCACCCACAGTCTGCTGACCATATGTCCAATTGCCTTCAAGACAAATTCACAAATAGCACAATTTATTCAAATGCAACATTTAGAAAACAGGTTTCAGATGTCTCCATAGGAAATTCTCTACTACAGTGTGGGGTTCTTAGCTAGTGCCTAGTGTAGAAATGAGTAATCATCCCTCTCCCAGAAGATGAGAGAGGGCTCTCAATCTTGAGGAGTCTCCTCAGACAATGTCGTGACCCCAGGGGAGGAAAGGGATTCAGCCTGTCAACTGATCCAGAAGCTACGATGGAATCTTCCCTCTCTCCTCTTCCTTCTTCCTTAGTTCTTCTTCCTCCATTCTTACCATCCCATTCTTCCTTTCTACTTCTTACTCCATTCTTCCTTCCTATGATATCCCTCCTTAGTTCACCTTTTATATATTTTCTTTTACATTTAGGTGGAGCTTGAGTGACTCTAGTCATACTTATTTTCGTTATTCATTGATTTAAAAAAGTCTCCCAAGTTAATCGAAAATCTAGAGAGCATACTCAGTGAGGAGTTGTGCTCAGTGAGATGGGGTTGTATATTGGTATTATAATGAGATTAGAAGGAGGAGAAGTTTGAGCAGAGCCTATCGGAAGAAACTGATCTGTCACCTTTGTTGGCCCAGCACCAGACATCAACCAGCTGCATGGTATGACCAGGTTGCCACCTCTGCAGGGAGTACAACAGAGTTTGGCCCTCGTGTCTTCATTCCGCTCCACCCTCCATTCACTCGTCTGCACAGCACCATCAGGCTATCCCCTCCGCAGAGAAGCCAACAAAGTTTGGCCATGGTGTCTCCATTCTGCTCCACTCTTCGTTTACTCTTATTAGTATGTGCTAGGAGGGCAGATTGTGTTGCCAAGGGAATCGTGGAGAAATAGATTCCACACCTGGAATCACCACACCTATTCCACCCTGGAAGTGGTAACTCTCTCTCACCTCAAGCAAGCCTCTGTAATGCTGTAACCTCTGCTAGGCTCTATTTTTCTCTAAGCAAACTCCCATTTCTCAAGCAATTCTCTCACAGAAGGGAACAACAAACTATCTGTGTGGTTTGTGGTCGATTGTGTGGATATTATGTAGCTCAGAAGTAAAGCAGCATGATGACATCTGGCCTCCTTACATCTTCTTCTGACACCTAAATATAAAAATTATGATGATACTAAGACCTTACAGGGAATTAGATGTCATGCAACAGTGAAGCACTCAAAAATGCCTGCAAAACTGAGTCAGTGATGAAAAAGATAGGAGACAAGTTTCAGATAAATGTAAGATGGAGAAAAATAATGTAAGTTGTGCTTACATGCTGAGTGTGGAACTGTCAGCTGAAACTCTGGAAGAAGATCTTGGAGTCATCATGAGCAATGACAGATCTTTGCTATTACTACTTTAGCCAATATTGTTTAGGCTGTGAGCTCCTGGTAGTGGTTGTAGACCATCCTTGTTACCAGGTAATAATTAAGCAAAAGAAGGAATGAAAAACTCCACTGTGAATATTTCTATCCATGCACCCTCTCTTAAATGAGACAGAAGCCTGAAAGATTTTTAGGTAAGATAGCTGAGGCAAAAACAAATATGTCTTTCAGACTCTTTTACGACTAAGAACATCACATTTAGTGCCAGGCCATCAGAGAATGGGGAAAATGAAAATGCAGCATTTTCACTTTCTCCTTTATACTGAATGCTCTAAGTGGAACAATTTTGGCTTAATGTAGAAAAGATGCCTGATTGATGTAGGTTATAATTTTAAAACTTAGTTTCTGCTTCTGAGTACACACATACTCACTAATTAACTTGAACAGCAGTTTATAAGACCAGTTTTGACTCTACCCCTTTAATGAACAAAATCCAATCAGCCAGCCTGTTAGTGTAAATGGAAAATACATGTCTGCAAGAATGATAAATAACTGATTGCCATAGTGATTAGCATAACGTGCCTCCTGGGAAGCTATTTGGCATTCAGCTTCCACTAGCACTTTTTAAGGATTGATACAAGTCTTGGTGTGGACTTGCAGCTTGCTTAAATAGGAAGAAATCTTTCCAGATCTGATGACTGACATTTTCATTTCAAACCTTTGCATTTCTGTTTATAAGAAAATGAATCATATTTTTCAAACTGCTGTGGGTGTTTTCACATAAAATATATGTTTGGCTCATTCCATAAAAAACAAATTTATTTTTAGTGGTCCCAGACGTTCCAAACTTTATAATCGAGCTCATCTAGCCTCAGTAAAAGTGTTGCTGACTCACTGTGAAGTTATCAGTGATGGAGGCTGTATCCTTTACTCTGGAAGTTTTTAAAGTCATTTTATACTCCATCTAACTGGGATGCAGAGACTTCCAAAAATAAAATGCACCAGGTGATTGCCTGGGAAATTATTTTGGATACACCCGAGCTAATTTAAGCTACTAATGCTAATAGAGCAAAAAGCATCTGTATTTGAAAACTGGGCTGTTCAGTAATGCATTTTAGTTCCTTTATTGCACTTCAAAGTAGGACTGTACATTGGCATATTGGTCCATATTTTTGTCATATTAACTTCTTTCATGACAGACAAATTGTCCAGCAGATGCAAAAATAGTCTAAAGGGCTCTGCAGGAGACTGCCCTACCTCGCACTAATTTGACAGCACTGTGACGACAGGATTTTGGGTCACTGTATCAGATCAGGTCAACTCACACAAAAGCTTGAACTAAACCTGAAAATTTAAGGCACTGAGCTATGATTTTCAGAAAATGCCCCATAAAAATAAATACTTTATGTTCAACATTTTCAAAAAATGTACTATTTCCAGAATGGTCCCTAAGCATAAATGCAAATTGTTAATTTATGAAACCTAAGCAAGAAACTAGGTTCTCAGTAATTATAAATATGGTAGAAGAAAAGAATGAAAAAGCAGTGCAAGAAAGTATAATGAAAAAAAATACTTTCATAGCACATAATTGTAAAGCTCAGAGGTTGTATTGAAGGCAAAATCCTGATCTTCATTCAGACCTCCAATAATAATTTTTAAATAGTAACTGCTGAGGAGTTCACCTCAGTCTGTGCAGTTCCCACACAGTCCTGTGGGATGGGCTGAGCTTGGTCACCCTGCCCTAAACGATGTGTCCTGCCATGGGCTGGCAGGCAGGTCCCAGCGCTTCGCCAGCCTGTGAGTGCTGAGCCTGCTTTGTAGGCTGCAAATTATATAAAAGAGAAGAAATATCTTGATAGGTTTTATCTTCAGGACAGCTCTAGGTTAGAGTGCTGAGCTTTGCTGAGTGTGCACTGAGTATCACAGGATGGACTAAGTGCAACCTAAACATATTCACGTTTATGTTATCTAGGCATGCGAAAGGAAGGTGTACTACACTACTCCTCACTTAGCCAATGTTTATAAAGGGGTCCAGAAAAGCGAAATGCCACCACAGAATAAAAACTCTGAAAATATACACAGAAGCAATCATTAAACTTGAAATGTCAATACTTTTTAGAGAGTTTAAACCAAAAAAAATCTAGACTCAGGTTTAAGTTTAAAATTCTATTCTGCGGGTCTATTCACTTGTATAAAATCTCACTGGCCCGAACACTTCAAGAGCAATCAGTAAAAGCAGCCATAGAAAAAAGGTAATCGCATCTGGAGAGTGAAAGAAGACACCATTGAAATAATCACCTTAAAAGTAGATTCACAAAACTATGAAAAAGGCTAAACATCAGAACATTTCCTCTAAAAATTGAGGCAAATAGTCGGTCTCCCAAAGTAGCCTTCTAATAGCAGAAAATATTTAAAATTAGATATTAAGACAACTCAAAAAATAAATAAATTGCTTTGCAACAGTACAAAAAATGACAGTAAATACCTGCAGAGGTACCTATAAAACCTAACATCTTAAAAAAGAATAAAAGTGAAGCAAAGAATAACAATTCTTAAAGTCCAAAGTTCAAAGAAAAATCCTTTTCCACTGCAAAAAGGAAGACGAGCACTCTTCAAGCTTTCCAAAACTATTCTGTGTGTTTTTCTGAATAAATTTACATTTCTCAGAACAAATATGTTTTCCAAGCTGAAGTTACGGAATAACATCTATAATAACAGTGGTCCCTTTTGTCCTTAGTCTCTCTTAAACTGTACGTTTTATAAAAATCATTGACTGAAAAGTTAAGCAGAAATCATCCGTTTGCTCCAACACTGTAGTAATGCCAGCTTTATCTCAGACCTTCTATTGATATGCAAGTTCAAACTGTTTTTAAAAACCATTGCCCTCTTCGGGTAATATCTGGGTGTATTCCAGTGAAAACAAATCCAGTTCTGTAACACCTAAATTTCAGCCCAGGGATGCAATTCCAGTATTTCTCATAGTATTTCCAAATTTTAATATTTGCAGATACTTCAGCAGAAAAAAATAATAAGCTATAGGCTCATATATATAATTTGCATTCATTGTCAGGCACCCATCAGACATGTGGG
Organism: Tinamus guttatus; assembly: GCF_000705375.1. Next base: position 242,631 of record NW_010586480.1, read on the forward strand.
CTTATGTGTCATGCACCTAAATAAATATATATTGACTTTGTCATTAGGGCTTATTAACTGTCCTTGCATTCTTTTCAAATAGTATTGCTTAATGTGCAATATTAGAGTGCCTAATTATGCAAGAAGTGGCTGGGATAGCTGGTGACCTTTTCTAAGTAATCTCCATAAGTAACATACTGCACGAACTGTGAAATTCCTGTTCCTGAATGAAACCTATCAAAAAGATTGTTCTTTTCATACTGCAATTCTGGTGCACTGTGTAAATAGGTTCTTTAAGGCAAAATCATGGTGTGTGACATTTCATTTTCATAACCTTTTCATTCCATGAAAGCGCATTTTTAATGGTACAAACCTTGTAAAATATTAATGATTTTGCAGAATATGACAAAATTTATAAGGCAATATACTCATCATCATTTATAAGAATACCTATTATAAGTGCACTCCAGGTACAGAGAGACAGTTCTACTGGAAAAGTGAAATATTGAAAAAGATATGCAAAATATGCTGTGATTTGTGTATGAGTTCATTGTGTTATTAACTTGAAAAATAGTTCTACTTCAAAGAAAATGTCACTGAGCTCTGTAAAGTTTTCAAGTATGGCACAATTCAAAGTAACAATAAACCATTTTAGGCAAAGATGATTTTTCATACCGAGTAAAATTCTCAACTCTCAGTCTTGCACTTAGGCCCATCTTTCACACTGACCTTGCAAAGAACCTGACTATATATTCTATAATTGGTTGCAAAGACTTCTGATATATAGTAGCAGTAAACGGGTTTTCAGCATATAAATCAGGTCAGGAGGACATTTCTGGTTTCTCATATTGGAATAAAGTTCATTTCCATTTCTAAAATAAGAAAAAAAAGAGAGAGAGAAAATGCTTTTCTAACTCCACATGCTGCATGTGAAGAAGTGGGATCTTCTGTTTGTTTTGTGGCTGAGAGGTTTAAGAGTTTCCTGTGATGAGGAGGGAAAAAAAAAGGTGGGGGGGGATTCTGCTTAAAGCAGAAGCCCAGAAATTCAAGATATGTGGATTTATTTCCAGGCCCTTTTATGCCTCTCCACCTTCCCTTTCAAAATGTAGCTGTCAATAAAATCAAGTTCTGCTGGTTTATAGAGAAGGTAGGTAACCTAGAAATTACAACTAGCACATTAAGCATCTGATATCATAAATTCATTAAATGATTATGAGAAATTCATAGTGGGATATCATGCTGTAGCTCTTTATTTCCTAGCCATTACCCTAGGAAGAGTTTATCTATTCCTCTGGACTGAAGTGACTAGCTCAAACATTGACAGAGATGGATGAACCTCCCTTCAGCTGTTTCCATATGAGAAAATGGAAATGGTGCAGGCATGCATACCCATACCAAGGACCTGGGTGAGGAAGGAGTAGTTTTGGGAAGTCACAACAAAATGCAAAATGCTTCTGGGAAGTCTGTCATGAAAATAGGGGGAAAAGTAACATATTTGGAAACTATCCAAGACTGATTACAGCAAAAATTGTGTAAAAGACAGGTGTTTTACCTCATAAGACTCTAAGATGTCAGGACCACAACCTGTTTTTAGGAATCTCAGGGAAAACTCAAACTAATTAAATCATGACCTACTTAAAATCATGGCCTGTATATCCTTTTTTAATGGAGGAAGTATTCATATGTAATAGTTTGTGAATCTGCGATTAAAAAATACAATGTACATGTACTCATTCTTACAGGTATTTCTGTGATATTACTATTCATCTCAGTAACTGATGCTTATTAGATCTTAGATGCCTTGAAATGCTGAAGTCTTGATATGCCACTCCCATAATTTTATTTGATTTAGGTGTCCTGTCAAACAGGTTTTTTTCTTTCAGCTTTTCAGTTATTCAGCTCTATGCTTACTCATCTTCTTTATTACGTTTCTGCTACAAATATTTTTCTTTTCAAGTTAAAAATACTTTAGTTCAAGGTAGTTTAAGGTTTTTTCCAAAACACATATTTCTTTAAAACTTACAGTTAAATCAATTAACAGCTCAAAGTAAACTAAATTCAATAATGGTCCTATTTTAAAGCTAAATTGCATTCCAGAGGCCTGGTATAGTGAAATAGAAAAGACTTATTACAGTCCTTAAGAAAATCATTGGCAAAATGTAACAATTTTAGACAAGAGAAAGGTGTGAGTAGTGACTAAGTATTCAATTGGGTTAGGGGAAGGAGTTATGAGAGTCAATAACTCATTTAAAACAATTCTTTTGGGGCATAAAAGGCAAGAGAGGATAAATTAAAAGACTCACAGATAATCTGTTCATTCAACCTAAAACTTTTTATAAAGTACAAGAGAGTACCAAGATTATTCTGTCTTTCCACACCAAAGTTCTTAGCATTGTGGAGAAGAAGCTTACCCTGCTTCAATTATAACAGCAGGAGTAGCTTGTTAAGAGCTTTGAGCTCAGGGCTTTCTTTGCAAAAGGAGTTTACAGGAGCTCTCTCTCATTAGGTTATATTATTACTTCCTAGATAATTGATCTATGACTAATGAAGATGACTTCTCCCTGCTATTTAGCAGTTGCAGAATTGTTTGCAATTTTTTGGACATTTTTACTGATCAACTTTAGAGCTTTGGAACAAGGTCATTAGGGAATATAGCTGAAGACTGACTTTTCATTTATCATGAGACACTTCCTTGCAAAGGACTGTGCCATTTGCCCTAATGCTTATGACAGCTTTGGCCCTGATTCTTATAGGTTTCCACATTTTGTAAACTTCCTTATCTTGAGGGAGTCAGCAGACATAGACACAGCTCAAATTTAAATCTCCTCCTGATTTGGAGATCAGATTTCTCAAGGTCTGCCTTTTAGCTTTCTGATCATCTAGATAGAGCTGACTGGAATTTAACAAAAAGTCTACTTTTTGTAAAGTATATTATATATGATATATTTTTACGGAGAAACTGAGCTGCTGTTCCATTACTCTGAATGTTTATAGCTTAGATAAAAAAGATGAAGTCTTGATGTTAAGCCCTGCCAATAATCAATTAAATCACATACTTGTGATAGAAGATACTGAAAATAACCCCGGTGACCTGAGCATTTCTCAGCTCACTATCATTCCCTCTTCCTGGGATTAGTCATTTCTCTCTGACCCAACAAATATTTGGTATAACCACTATAATGGGAAAGAAAGAAAGAGCCTGATCTCCTAGTAACTCACAGCTTAACAGAGGAGGTAGAAAATGTTTGCATCCTGCTTAGCACTTTTATAGGCTAAATACAAGGGGAACTGAGAGGAAATAAAATTTGTGATGTTAGATAAATAGTCAAAAACATAACATGATTCATTGGTTGGAAGCTGAAGTTTAATGAATTTAAATAAGAAATAAAATATGATTTTTTAAAAGCAAGATTAAAGACTGCAACAATTGGTGTGTAGTCACTCTCTCCCGTGTTTAGACATCCACCACTGTAGCTAGTCATGTACAGCAAGAAGTAAAAGGTCTCCACAGGATTTTCAGGACAATATTCTGACCTGAATTAGACAGGAAATTGAAGTAAATGCTCACAACATTCTCACTTGTTCAAAATCTGTAATCTGTACAAGCCAAGAAAACCTGCAGGAGCCTCTGTTCATGTGCAGACTGGTGAGGCAAGAGACCTGCCTTGGCAGCAAGAATGAGAGCTGTCCTGAACCAGGCTGAGCTTTTGAAAATAAAATTTCAACAAGTTCAGCATATAAAACTGACTTTAGCTATTTTCCCATACAATTTTGCCTGTACATGCAATAAAAATATCTTGTTTTTTATAAACAATATGTTCTATTTTGTGGGAATTTCCCAGAATACTAAAGCATATGATATATCCAAGCTTCACTCTTTAACAGGAATGAAAAAGAGATGTCTGACTAATTAAAAACAAAAGGGAATACCAAACCCTTATTTCAGAGCAGAAAGTAAAAGAAAAATAGCCAAGCATTTTACCCTGCAGACAGGTTTGCTTTAGCGTTTCAAGTCATTTCTGTGTTAACAGGTCTGGTTTCCCTAATGTAATTAGTAAAAGAAACAACAATTACCCTCTGGTTCATTAAATAAATCAGCACTGTTATTCATTGTGAAATTAATGATCAGTAATGCAGATGATTGTTATAGACATACTCAGTACAGTTTTTGGTATTCCACTGCAATACTTTACTGCAAAGCATATTATTTTGCTTTTAAATTTTGTCATTCACATAGGTGAGTGTTTTCCGTTTTTTCATTTAATAAGTGAAAATTGTTCTAACTGGGACAGAGTTTTGGGGTCTAATTAAGATAAAGCTTTTTAAAAATACAGTAAATGCTTGTCTTATGCTTGTTTCTACATAAGAGCTTTTGCTTGTATTCATGTCATGTAACTCAGACCCAGCAGCAACATAATACAAGTACCAATTGTTGTGAAACTCCCAATTTAATATCACTGTTCTTGCGCTACTATGCTAAGTTTCTCTAGAATATCACTTGAGTTTAATGTTTTAGTCTTTTTGGTCTTTATTTTCAAGATGATTAATCACCTGGGTCCATTGCGTATACATATATGAAAAGAATAAATCATTCAAAACTTCTAAGGAAAAAGAATAGTGAAAAGCCCTGTTTCACAGGGAAGAAAAAAAAAAAAAAGTTTTACTTCTTTATAGCATGAAAGTAGAGCTCCAGAGCTCTTTGCTCACAAGACTGGCTTCCTTTGAGCAGTTTCTGAGACAGGGACTGAAATTCTACAGGAGATAGCGTGTAGGTAATCTCATCATCTCTGTTTAAGCACACAGTTTTTATCTGATTTCACTAGAATAAGATCAGAATATCTTATACCAACAAAATAATAGCCATCTCAAATCAAACGAGTCTCCTTCTCATGCAGTTCTCATCTAAGAAGAACAAAGGAGACAAAAGCAATTATACTTGACAGCACCTGAAACTCTTAAAATGCATCACCGGAAAGAACTCAATCCTGAATTCTTCCTACCTAAATGTAAAGCACCCAATAGAGATGCCTAAATTAACACTTTCATGAGCTCTGACAGATTTATACCCAATGGAAAGCAACAAGCGTCTACAGATTCAGCTCTGATCTCAAATAGGCAGAATTTCAATGTGGAAGTGCCTGTCGCTCCCTTCTGAATATACTGAATATGTAGCTAGACTATAGCAGACTAGAACTCCCAAGCAAAGGCTCCACCAATGCAGGCAGTACAGATTATGCCCTATCATTGTCTGAACAAAGCGACATACAGAATACTTACTTGTGTCTTTACTGGTACTTACAGAAAATAGCATCTGAAGACAAAAGTGTAGCTTGTCACAAATCCAATAATCTAGTGCATTAAAACTATGTGTATGCTAAGAATGAACCTTCTATATTTTAGAAGGCTAAGAAATAGCCTTCTAGAAATAGAAGGCTAAGTGAAGCAAAGGGCAAATGACATTTGGTTGTGCTTTCTTTGCAGACACTGGCAGCAGTAACTCAGTGATTTGTCCCACTTTGAGAATAGCAGATGAGTCTGGACTTCAATTCAGAAGGTAGTGAACCTTTCTCCAATGACTAGATGAATTATCTTTCTATAGCTTCAATGAAGGAACATATCTGACGATACATGGGCAAATACACCAACTTTTAGTACTGTAAAGCATCGTGTTTTTCCTCTTGTTCTATCCATAGAGAATGCAAAATACTGCTGTAAAATAATGACTGGCACTAGGTTTACAGTAATAGAGTACTGCCACTGTCTTTTCAGTGGTCTTTCAGCTGTCTAAGAAATATTATCCAAGCAGTTCTATCCATAAGACTTCTCAAGCATTTCACATCTCGCACCAGGTTTTTAAAAATTATTTTATATTCTAAGCTCATTGCTGCTATCAGCTGTAGCAGTTACTGCATTGTACTATGATATTTTGAGCAGTTTTTCCCTCCAGTCAGAATTTACTAAGATTTTGGGACACAAAAATAAATATTCCCATCATTGATTTATGACTTTATGTCACCTGTTCAGGAAACAGGAAGCAACATTCATCAGATGAGCAATCTAAGAGTCAGAGGGAAACATTCCACTAAACTGATGCATTTCAAAATTATTTAATTTTATTATGCAAATGTCAAAGAATAGCCAAACATGAAGTAAGAGTCACTGCATGTCCTAAAGATCTTAGAAATCTAATAGGCATTCATAGTCCCAGTCATCATGGTTCAAAGGATGAGGAGATATCTTCTTTTGTATCTGGACTCCAGGTAAATTAAATATCATTTTGAGGGTAAATTAATATATAACAGGAAAAGAGAATTAAGCTAGTGTATGTGATACTAGCAAAGTTATCCTGAAGTCAGTGACTTCAAGTATAAGGAACTATTTAAAAAACATAATTCACAGCTTAAATGGGAGAAAAAAATAAATTAACTTTCTGATTTTTTTTCTCTGTATATTCAGTCGCAAAGTGGCAGGACATTCCAATTCAAGTAAACAAATTACATTTTACATCACAGTAATAACACATCATTTTAAAACTCACCCTCTATGCAGCAGCAGCCCATTTACTATATTTATGAAAAAGAATATTTCACATACCCCAGATATCTGACAAATATTAGTTACTCTATTTATTCCCACTGCATTTTAAGGTTATTCAGCTGACAGTTGCTAAGGGAACAGCCTTCGTTTATTTCAAGTGTTATCAGAACAAGAATATGCTCTGCAAGAATATGTTCTTGCTCTGCAAGAGAGAAGTCTGTAGAAGTGTAACATTAGCTTTAAATGAATGAACAAATGTGTGTGTGTGTGCATGTACACATCCTCTCCTTGAAAACTGATAGGACTAGCTTGAAAAAGATTAAACATTTTGAGTTTTGTCGAGCAATTCTAAAGAGTTTGAGTTTTGTCCAGCCACCACATTTTCTCATCTGTTTGCTAGAGAAAACACATGAGAGTGTTCTCAAAGAGTTCTCAGCCTGCTCTATAAGTACCATTAAGTGCAAATGCTGTTATACTTTAGGCCACTGCTAGGGAATACGGTAGTATAAATTCCTTTATGTGAAAGAAAGCATTTCAGCCTGACAAACTTTACAAATCAGCAGATGAGGACTGCGTGGCACACATTTGCCATGCAGTCCAGACTAATAAGAAAGCTCACCTGCCCAAGGAGGAGTTCACCAGCCATACTGCCATGGGAGAGATCTAACTGCCTCCATGTCCCACCACAGTCAGGCAGAAACAAGTTATGCCTCGAGTCAGGAAGAAGATTTTAAGGCTTGTTCAGTCTTCTGTTTTTCCATATCTGGTTGGCCAGAAATCTTGAAGTGGATTAGAAGAGTGTAAATCTCTTCTCTAGATCCCTTAAATCTATTTTTTTTTTTTTTTTTTTTTTTTTTTTGCTGGGGGTAATTGACATCCTAGCAGGTAGTAATCATCACCCCTCATAGCACCTCCTATAAGAAAATGATGTAGACAATGAGTAAATTAAGTAAAAACATGAATCCTCACAGGACACAGAAGGCACTGTTGAAGAGATTTCCCCTCCTGAAAACATGACTGCATGAGCGTATGAAACAAAACAAACGCTGGGGATAAACAAAATGCAGCAGGGTGAGTCCTAGGACTTTGCTGTTCCAGCCAGGTTCGGTGCTGAGGACTGCTTCTTCTAGTCATTTTCTATCAGGCAAGAGTGGTCACAAGCCAAGGTCATATCCATTGCTCTTCTCTAGCACTGATCAGCATATAAAAATACACTGAATCTCATAAAAAGCAGCTGGCACTACCCACCTGCTCTCTAAATCCCTCCAGCCTTTCTTAAGCCCTACAAAGGAAGAAAAATTTTGCATCTGGCCCTAGACAACCTAGTAGTCCAATGATACCAATATGCCCTATAGAATCATAGAATCATCGAATGCTCAAGGTTGGAAGGGACCTCTAGAGGTCATCTAGTCCAACCCCCCTGCACACGCAGGGTCACCTAGAGCACGTGGCACAGGACTGCATCCAAGCGGGTTTTGAAGATCTCCAGAGAAGGAGACTCCACAACCTCTCTGGGCAGCCTGTTCCAGTGCTCTGTCACCCTCACTGTTAAAAATTTTTTCCTTAAGTTCCTGTGGAACTTTTGATTCTTCAGTTTGTGGCCATTACCTCTGTAATGTCGGTGGCCACCAGTGAAAAGAGGCCAGCACCATCCTCCTCACTGCCTCCCTTGAGGTACTTATAGACACTGATTAGATCCCCTCTCAACCTTCTCTTCTCCAGGCTGAACAGGCCCAGCTCCCTCAGTCTTTCCTCATAGGGCAGATGTTCCAGGCCCCTGATCATCCTTGTGGCCCTGCACTGGACTATAAGCAAGTGTTGCTCTTGTTAGAATGATTTCCTCCAGCTAAAGTTTACAAAGCTACAAGGTTTGTTTCAGACCAAGGGCCACATTCTGAGATCTTTACTCAGATTGAGCTGGTTCTCATTGAATCACAGAATAATCAGCGAATAACTAAGCTGGAAGGGACCTTTGGAGATCATCTAGTCTAATCCCCCTGCATAAACAGGATCACCCCCAGCGCAATGCACAGAATCACTTCCAGGCAGGTTTTTAGTATCTCCAGAAAAGGAGACTCCACAACCTCTCTAGGCAACCTGTTCCAGTGCTTTGTCCCTCTCATGGTAAAAATTTTCCTCAAATTCAGATGGAATATTCTGTGCTTGTGTTTGTGCCCATTGCCTCTTAACACTGTCACCACTGAAAAGTTTCTGACCCAATCCTCTTGACACCCTCCCTTAAGATATTTGTAATACACTGATAAGCATCCCCACCCCATCTTCTCTTTCCCAGGTTAAACGGGCCCAGCTCTCTCAACCTCTCCTCATAACAGACATGCTCCAATCCCCTATGCTGGACTCTCTCCAGTAGCTTCATGCCCCTCTTGTACTGGAGAATCTAGCACTGGACACAGCACTCCAGATGTGGCCACATCAGGACTGGGTAGATGGGTGGATTGCTTCATTTGACCTGCTGGCAACTCTCTTCCTAATGCTCCCCAGGATACCATTTGGTCTTCTTGGTCACAAAGGCATATTGCTGGCTCATGGTCAACTTATTGTCCACTCAGGTCCTTCTCTGCAAACTAGTGACACTACTTTTGAAATCATTAATGAAGGTGAACCTATATCAGCATTTCTGAACTTGAGCACTGAGCATCCCAGATGAAGATAATCTCGAGATAGAATCCTGTAAATTTTTTGGGGGGACAACAGTTTGTGTATTAATGGAAAATATACATTGTATGCAAAAATCTTGTATTATCTCTTGTGTTTCTGGCTAAAGACAAGCAGAAGAGATTTGGGATCTGAAATGCACTCATTGTGTGTTGCAGAAGAAATCACCAGAAACAATCTCCTGTAAGAACAAATCCTGCTATATTCATTTTGGACCCTAAATTCTTATTTCTTGTCTGAGTCTAATCTCATATCTATATCTCTTACTAAAAAAAAAAAAAAAAGGAGAAACTGTAGTTTATAAAGCCTTTTCATCATGTTTTTGTGCAGTTGCTAATGCTTTCCCATCATTTTAATGGGCATGAGAATCTGGAAGAAAAACATCTCTCAAAGTATCTCTCAAAGCAGACTATCATGAAATTGTCAGAAGGCAGAATGATTATTTGCAGCATCTTTTAAACAGTTTTGCTAGCATGATGCAGAATACTCCATCAGACTTTGGGAGAAGCTTGCTTCATTACAGAAGGACAGGATCACTATATCCAGGTTAGTCTACAGCTGACATACTGGAACTGGATCTTCTTAGCAGATTTTTACAAGCAGAAGATTACAAGCAGATTTTTTTGATTCTGCTTGTAATCATTTGAACTCTGCATCATGCAGGAGGATCGTTTTCGTAATTACTCCTGTTTCTGAAATATTTGAGGGAAGCTACAAGAAAAACACTAACACACTGCAAGTAATATGGAGAATGATCTCTCTATATAAAAATATATTAATACAAGATTAATGATGGTGGAAAAAAATAATTTCCTGAAGTCTGTCATGTGTAAATCAGATCACCCTGAAGCAATTTGCCTGACACTGTAGCAATTATTTGAACTGTTTTGTGCAATATTATTACATTATTCATTAAGTGGTAACATTAAAATAACAACTTGAAGCGTCATGGGACCTTTGCATGCACATTACTGCATTAGTGAAGGCAGAATAAATAATCTTGAGCCTTGTGTGTTTAAATGGAGCTATCTCCTCTCCTTTTATGATTGTGATTTATTGAATGATCATCAGTGCACAGAGGTTTGGCTTGTGTTGCCTTAATTAGGAAATCCTCTCTAAGCAAGACAAGTTTTATTATCATTGACAAGGGAATTGACAGCACACAGATTACCAGGTAAATTCCAGGTGTCAGTAGGTAACGGGAGGTGCCACACAGCTGAACTGCATCGTGGAGAGAAGTGCAGGGCTTGTGCAGGATGACCCTGCCCTGGTGCACCACATACATTGCCTTTAATAAAAGGGGTAGCCCTTTGCTTTCTCAACAACAGTCACCCTAATTTATACAGGACTATAAAATTGCATTTTATTCTATTCAATCAGTCACTTCTATTACTGAAGCTTCCAGGAATAATGTGGACTACAGATCTGATGAAACAAGATGTTTATGTGCTTTGCATACTTCAGGAAAAATTGGAATTGGAGAAATGGACAGCTGTGAGGAAAGCCACAAAGTCTTGAATACAGTGAGAAAGCCTGTGTTGTACTAATAAAAACTTCAGGGGTTCAGGAAGCCAGGTTTAAAAAAAATAAGCATTTAATTTCTGTGCTTTTTAAATTAAATAATTCATTTCTGCACTTCTAAATTTTGAAACTCAGTTTTAAAGTTAACATCTATAGAGTTAGGGGAGAAGAATAAAAGAAATTAGTTTTCATCAAATGAAGCACACTAAGAGATTTTTTTTAAAAAAAAGAGTTCTGCATGCACCCCAAAATATTTTTTATTCTGTTAGAAAACATAAAAATCAGTTATTGGCATAACGCCCTCTTCTTTTCAATATTAAAATTTTATAGTCTTACTGAATATCATTAAACATCTGCAGAAATTCAGCCCAGAGGCTTAAATTTTAGTGGTGTTAAAATCAGACACAAAGAGCAGCTTATGATGCATGACATAAACATTTTAAATGGATCATATAAACCTTATTAGTGAAACTACATACTCTAAATTGCTACCTGTTGACATCATTTTTCTTATTTATAGCTATAGAAATGCATTTTTTTATGGTAGTGTCCTTACAGAAGACAAGTGATTTGACATATATTGCTTGTGTATATAGATTATATTCATATATATATATATACACACATAGTAATTTCAAAATACCCTATAATATTGACAGGTAGACAAATAAATATTAATAAATATGTATTAAATGATTTATAATTTTAAATAACTAATGAAATGTCCCTGTTACAGAGGCATTATAGCTCCTATCATTAAACTTGAAAATTCTAGCACACAGTTTATGGGTTATTCAAGAGCAGTATCCAAGAAGAACTTTTAAGAGACAAAATCTGTATGTATATTTAAAGTTGTCCAATTCCATCACTCACTACATAAAATATAATTCTCTACAAATCAATAGCACAAAGAAGTCCATACATATAAGTTTAATAAGGGCCCAGCACTTGTTGACCCAGTGGTCCACATCCAAGAAAAATAATTTTAAGTAATTTTAATAATTTTAAAAAATTAAGGAGAATTCACTTGGAATATAGTTCTATATATTTAAATAATTGTGATACATCATCTTGCATAATGTTGCTTTATTTGTAACTAACTATAATAAAATAGCTGCCTGTAAGTCACAGTGGATCAAATAAAATTCTATAATAACATATGACTAAGAGAGATTTTTCTAGCACCATATCTGATTTCACTTATATTATCAATTCTGTCTACAGCCAAGTGCCATTGCTCAACTCAGACTAATAGGTCTGCAGTCTTATGTTTTGTTCAATAGCCAGCTTTTGCTTCCTTTAGGGAGTTCATAAAAAAAATGTAAAAAAAAAAAAAAAGTTGAGTCCTAAGTATAAAAAATCAAGAGAAAAATTGGAAAATGCCAGTATGCTATAACTCTGTTTAACCACAATAAGTCCTGGCCTGGGAAAATATATTGTTCTTGTCCTCAGCAATAACCTGTGGTCTATTTGTGTTCAACTTTTTCTGTACACTGTAAATGGCCTTGGTGTCAGAAATTAATTAGGTCTACTGTCCAAGCAGACAATCATCTTCAATCACCCATACAAGACAAATAAGTCCCCTGCAGTAGTAAAGAGCACACAAGCTAGAAAGAGAAAAAATATATATTTATAAATATAGGCTACCCCTTTCTCTCAGGAACCAAAAATAAACATTGATTATGTCAAACATGGCCATAAAAGTGCACAATCCTCTCGCATTTTAGAGTGTTGATATTTCTGGTGTCAATGAGAATGCAGTACCCAGAGATGAGTTTGTCTTTTTTGTACAGAGACAAGCTTGTAACATTCATATGTTTTACTATAACATATGTTGTTCTTGTATATACATCTGCACTGTAAAATTTAGTCCAGTGGTTTTCTAGGTTCTAGTGTATGCTCAGAATGGAATAATTTAGCTTAATTCAGGTCTTCAGGATATAATTTTTTTAAAAGAGTAAAATATTTTAAAATATGAAAATATGTTTCACAATATAGAAAAATACTGTTAGGGCCCACTCTTATAGGCATATATAGTTTCCCCAAATTCTTATTTTCATCTGTGCAAATATCATAATATAGAGAAAATGAATTAACAAAATAATAAATTTTTAAAAAATAATAAAATTTTCCTGATTAAAAATTATGAACTGATCAACTGTGTGGCACTGAAAAAAAAAAAAAGAAGAAAAGAAAAAAAGAAAAAAAAAAGTGAAGTTCGGAAGCACAATTCCAGAGCCATTTTTAGAAAGTGAAAAATTCCTTACTGTTCAAATTAACCTCTGTGCTAACCTGTCTAACATGGCTGCCATCTTATTCCACATTCACACTGATGTTATTTGAGAAGAAAATCTTTTTCCACTATAAAAAAGACTGAAAACACCAATTCCAATTCTACAGACAGATAAATGAGCATTAGATTTTGATGCCTGCTTGGCTAGGCTCAATTACAATTCTATGTTTTACACTTTGAATTCTATTTACAAAACTGTAATTTAACTGATTCATATCAAAACTATTTTACCACTCTTATTTAGAATTGATATTTCAGTTGCTATGAGGTTTCCTTTGGGATTAGAATGTTATTCTGCTTCACAGTACCAAACAGAAATAAATGCATATGTTCAGATCCAGACCTCATGTTAAATATACTAACACACTTAAAAATTTGCCACCAGGAGGACAGTCCAGATAGTCCTTATTTACAAGTCTAAGGGTATGTCAATGTTAAATCTTAAAGGTATGTTTACAGTGGCATTTTGATCTGGATTAGAAAGGCACTTCTGAAGTGAATCTCCAGACTTTGTTAATTTAGTGCTCTTCAGTTCTTGTCCCGCAGTCGTCTCATTGCTGACCAACTCCCTACAGATGGACCCAAATCAGAAGACGCACTCCAGGAATGACCCTAATATTGGTCAATACTGGCCAAGTTGAGAGACTAGAACTAGCCCAAAGACCAAAAAAGAAGTGTAACTAATTCTTTGTCCTGTAAGCTCATCCAGTAGGGACAACATTCTTTTTGCCTGCTTTTTTTGTGAGTCTTCCAGGATACTTATTTCCACTTACAAAGCAATCTCAGAAAGCACAAATAACCTTGATTTAGCACATCCTCTTACACAAGAGTCAAGTTCTTCCCTCAGGATGAAACCAGGCATTTCCCTTTCTCAGGCAACCATGTCCAGTGTTCATTGTTGTTTTCAGCCACAACGTAACAAACTTTTCAGGTTTGGGCCATTTCAAGCTTAAGATCATTCTCCCGGTGCAAGATGAATTTAGGTAAACCAGAACTGGACTGCATTACAACGGCCTGAAAAGCAGGCAATACATGATGAAAAGTAGCCTTGACTTATTCAAGCATATTTTCTTTGCAAAAGGTTGCAAGGGCAGTAGTTGGTAGCTGGATGTATTATTACTAGCAGCTGTAACCAGGAGGCATTTAAGCAGATATGTTAAATACAAATGTACAAAAACATAGGTATTTCACTAGGCTCACTCTTACTCATAATTAAAGATAGGATCCAATTTTTATCATGTATGAACACCACATGCTAATCGTATAATCACCTTTCAATTAATCTTCCCCCCAACAAGAATATGGACCTAAGCTTCATCTGTTTCTGTGTCATTCCAGCTATCCTCTGCTGTGTTTTCCTGTTTTCTATGTCAACACTTTCCTGACTGTTGTCAGCATAAAGAGTATTAACATTTGACTTCATTATTGTGCCTTCTGACAATGCATCTCCAAATACAGTGTAACAGCTTCATGGAAATATTTTCTGTCAGATGTAGCAAACAGCACATGAACCAGAGCTGATGAGTACAAAGATACTGAGACAGAGAAAGGAAACCAAGCCGCTCTAGGGAGCTGAAAAAGACAGAAACAGAGGCAAAACACTAAGTCCTTAAAAAAAAGTCAAAAGAATGCACAGAAGTGTCCAGGAGCACTAGCTAGCGCAGGAGTGTGAAATGAAAGGCAATGACTTAGCAAGCTCCAAAGCAAAATATCAAAGACAAAACATCTGCCATGTAGAACTGTGTACTGAGTAGTACCTTATATGTCTGAAACACCCAAAAAATGATGTTAGACAATGATCAGATAGGTTAAACAAAGAGCAATAGGTGGTAGTGAAAAGAAGCTTGCGAATAAGTTGGATTTTTTGTTGTAATTCTTAAAAACATTATTTTGATATTAAAGATCTAGGTTTAAGTAGTAGCTATGAATATTTCAGATATTCATTGATAAAATAACTGAGACTTTAGTCCTAATAATATATTATTGACTATAATTGTTTGTTGTGCTCATGTGTCACAGGCAGACAGTGCTGCTGTAGTGTTGAGAGAATAGTATTGAATCCTGAGATCATAAAATATATTTTTTAAATGAGAGCAAGAAGGTGAACATGCACTTTAATATCCATGGGACACAAATGGAAAGCATTGATGGAGAGAATACCAATGTTATCCCAAACCATGTCTCCCTTTATCAGAGACTTCCTGTCACATAATAATTTCAAGACGGGGTTATGCACTTTGGGCGAATATTCACTGGAAATTGGGAGACTTCAATGAATGCAGAACAGCAGACGCACTCACAAGACAGTGGCTCTTGAAAAGTTTTTCCCAGGGCAGTTGCAGAAAATCTGGGCCATGCCATGATTTCCTTCACTTGAGATGCCAGCTGAAAGGAATATTGTTCTAGCTGGATTTTATTTTCTTTGGCATCTCACCTGCTCAAAATATCTGCTCTGTAACTTCTGGGGGCCTGAAATTATTTTGGGTATGTGTCCAAAACCACCACGTTGTCAGTCAGTGCCCCTTTTGCAATGCTTCTCTCTCTCCCTCATTTCCAGCAATACCACTGTGAAGAGGGAAAGGGGTAACTGAAGATGGAGGAGATAGACAGAAGGATTTCATTTGGTTACTGTTGCGGGTTAATAGGGGGCGCAAATTTGGCGAGATGAATCCCCTTTCGTTCCAGCCAATCCTCAAAAGTTAGAGTGACTGGAGACGGCTGGACCCATCCCTTAATCGGGATACCAAATACTGTGTTAGCTATACACCAAACTCCAGCAGTGTCAGATTCACCAACAGTCTGCTGACTGTTGATCCAAACACCTTCCTAGAAGAGAGTCAAGTTCCCAATAGCGTGATCAACTATAAGTTCAACTCTGGCAGTATTGGATTCACTGACAGTCTGCTGACTGTAGGTCCAATTGCCTTCAAAACAAGTAGTTGGGTTCACTAAGAGCACAATCTATTCAAACGCAACATTTCAAAACAGGTTTCAGATGTGAGTAAAAGAAATTCTCTACTACAGTGTGGGGTTCTTAGCTAGTGCCTAGTGTACAAATGCACAATCGCCCCTCACCCAGAAGATGGGAGAGGGTTCTCAATCTTGAGGAGTCTCCTCAGGCAGAGGAGGAAAGGTGTTCAGCCTGTCGACTGATGCAGAAGTTACGATGGAATCTTCCCTCTCTCCTCTTCCTTCTTCCTTAGTTCCTCTTCCTCCATTCTTACCATCCCATTCTTCCTTCCTACTTCTTACCCCATTCTTCCTTCCTACCATATCCCTCCTTAGTTCACTTTTTATATGTTTTCTTTTACATTTAGGTGGAGCTTAAGTATGACTCTAGTCATACTTATTTTCGTTATTCATTGATTTAAAAAAGTCTCCCAAGTTAATTGAAAATCTAGGTAGCATGCTCTGTGAGGAGTTGTGCTCAGTGAGATGGGGTTGTGTATTGATATTATAATGAGATTAGAAGGAGGAAAAGTTTGAGCAAAGTCCATCGGATGGGACTGATCTGTCACCTTTGTTGGCCCAGCACCAGACATCACACTATGTGGCTTATCAGCTGCACGACACCACCAGGTTGCCACCTCTGCAGGGAGTACAACAGAGTTTGGCCACGGCGTCTCCATTCTGCTCCACTCTTCATTCACTCGTCATCTGCACAGCACCATCAGGTTATCCCATCCGCAGAGAAGCCAAAAAAGTTTGGCCATGGTGTCTCCGTTCTGCTCCACTCTTCATTTACTCTTGTTAGTATGTGCTAGGAGGGCAGACTGTTGCCAAGGGAATTGTGGAGAAGTAGATTCTACACATACCAACCATCCTGGAAGTGATAACTGTCTCTCACCTCAAGCAAGCCTCTGTAATGCCATAACTTCTGTTAGGCTCTATTTTTCTCTAAGTAAGTTCCACTTTCTCAAGCAATTCTCTCACAGTTGCACAAAGAAATTATTGTAGTTATATGGGAACATAATTACAACCACAGGGGAAAACTATGTTCAGTAGGAGTTAACACTGAAAAACTGTATCTGCTCACTAACTTAAGTCACGGTAGCTTTTTTCTGTCACCAGATTTCAAAGGCCATCCTCTATTACAGTTGTTAGTGCCAGAAGAAAAGGCAAACATTTGGGAGGTTACAAAGCACCCAAGAATCTGTTATCATCATTCATCTCAAATCTATATTCCTAGACTGATTTGAATGGCCAGTGAAGATGAATACAGAACCTCTAATGCATATGTATGAATGCCTTTTCTCCACTTGTTTTTCCCTATGCATAAACATACAGGCATTACAACATCTGAGAAATAATCACCTAATAAACAAAACCCAGGAACAAGTACATTGATATTATAACCTTAGTATTGTTTTAATCTTTTTGATCTCAATGTACGTATATCCTTTTCATACATTTTCTGAGCACTACTTAATTTCTACTTAATTTTTGTGCCCCTGTGAATGACTTAAGTTATGTTTCAGATTACACCAGTTACCACTCGTCCTGTGACTGGCCACCACAGAGAGGAGCCTGGCCCCATCCTCCCTACAACCTCAGGTACTTGAACATGTTGATCAAGTCTCCTCCCAGCCTTCTCTTCTCCAGACTAAACATGCCAGCTCGCTTAGTCTTTCCTCATAAAATAAATGCTCCAGTCCCTTAATCATCTTTGTGACTCTCATGTACCTTGGTTATTCATCTAATGAAATTCTCTGAAAATGCTGTTACACCAGTACAAAATTGGGGCAAAAAATACGAAAAAAAATGTATACAGAATTATACAAAACAAAATATTGTGTAATTGTTAGTTAAAACAAACATCTGAAACTATATCCAGCTCATGTTTTTATACAAGCATTCAATATACATGCAGAGTTCCAGAATTTTCCAAGTCTTTGCATGCACACACTCTGAAGCACTTTAGAATAAGTAAGGCTGAATGCTTTTTCCTCATTTTTCTTACATGTGCTTCATCAGGACACATAAATAGACTTTTATTCTGAAACAGTCTCTAGAGAAACCTGCACAGAAAGACTCACTTCTGAAGTTAAATGTATAAAACTAAATGCATAAAGTAGACAGCGTGAATCCATCTGTGTTATTGGAGTGACTCGGCTGTGCCGAAGAGCCAGAGCCTCATCATAGCACTCAGAGCAGTAAAGGGAGCAAAGGGAATTCTGCAGCTTCATGGCCTACTATTTGCCATGCAGAGATACAGCGTTGGTTTGTGTTGCTGTTTTCATTTTGTTTTGTTTTTGTTTTCCATTAAGAGGGACAAATGTTTTCAGAATTTTTCCCAAAAGGTGGTTATTAGCCTCATGACTAATAATAGCTTAAATCAGTGGCTTTGAATGGAAAGAGCTTGAACCTTCTATGCTGTGACTGAGGATTGACTAGTCCATGCATGTGAGCACAGGGCTGACCCATGCACAGCAGGAGGTGCTAAAAACCAGATTAGGGAAGAGGTTGACATACTCTTGTTTGTCCTCAGCTTTCTTTAACTTCAGTTAGACCTATCCCACCCTTTATGCTGACTTTAAGTAGTTCCTTTATTTTTCTGCATCTAACTTCAAACTTCTTCCTGTTTTCTACAGAAAGCTCATTTAAAAATTATAAATAAGTGCTGTCTGCTGTAGTTGCAATGCCCTGAAAGGAGGACTGAAAATCAGAATTCCTTTGAAATGTAAATCCTGGGAAGATGTCAGTGAGACTGATACACCACTTACTTAGAAGTACATTTTGTATCACTGACACTTTGCTTATTTTTGTTTCCTTCTACCTGCAAGGTCATGATCATGCTTATTTGGTTCAAAAGGCTTTATTTTAAAGGAATAAACCTTTCCTCTCTCATTACCCTCATATTTCTATGTTTTCTTTGGAATTTCTTATATATTTGATGAAAAATAATTGAAATTCATTTTTAAAGTAGTTCTGGCAAGGTATGCACTTTATGTCCTGAAACAGTTGATGGGCATTTGGAGAACAGAAATAAATAAATTAATCACCTTCACAATATACCACATACATACTATAGAATGATTCACAGGGCCACTTCCAGACAAGCAGAAAAACTTTCTGAGCAATAGCAGGGGAAGTCAGTGCAATTTAAGCCCTTCACAAACACTGTGATCCTCTATTTTGAGAATCTCCTGAGAAGCTAAATTCAGTCCTGGTGAAAATGCCTGAAGGTCTGCTACCTGTAGCCTGATAACACTAGAGTGGACTTGTTCCAGTGTTTAGAAAAGTGAATTATCAAAAAGCAGCCTCTTCATGTTTAAAATAATACTGCCACTGATCCACCCTACAAAACTTTCTTGCCTAAGGAAGTGCAGAAGTTTATGTTTCAGGGAAACACACTGTTTCTTGGAGCCCTTTGCAGGGGAGGGAGAGATGCTGTCTGATGTTGGTCATGGACACTCATGCCCTGCAGCTTCCCTGCCAGCATCACGAAAAAGGAGCATTTTCTCCACCCTGCTGAAAGGGGGCTTAGGACTGTAACAGGTTTGTTCATGAGGGCTTCTTCACAAAAATATGCAAGCACAAAGGAGACCTTTCCTGTGCTGCATCCATACACACCCAGATAGGCAACTCAGGGAGATATACAGTTGAGAGAGGTGCCTGTACTGTGCAAGAAAAAAACACCTTCTATGTGGGCATTATCAACCTACCTAAATTTGCAAAAGAAAAACAGTGCAACTTTTCATGCTGCTTCTTATGACTCTGTGAAAGGTATAGCTGTCTGCAGAGGGAAGTGCGCACTGGCCAGCTCTGTATTTTTTACTGAGGTGAAGGGAGAAATGGGAGCATAGAAGGAATAAGGAATGGTGCCTCACAGCCATGTACTTGTACAAGATTCTCTTGCTGTTGGGATCAGAAGGTGAGGAAGTAATAATATTTACTCTTCCTGACTGTGGCAAGATCTTTGTATACCAGAGGAAAACCTTCAGACAGCACAAGTTGTTCACAGGATTTTTCAGATGAAGTGCAGGCACACAGTATGAAAATATATAGTCAAGGTTCGCTTTGGTCTAACATTTGCAAACAAGCAGGGATTACATATGCTCTTAGCACAGCTCCTGTATCCTTGAAAAAGTCTAATTATTTATCTCCTTTAAGACTCCATAAACAACAGTCAGCTGCCACGTGACATGAAGCATCCTGTAAAAAGAAAACTATATTAATGTAGCATTTTCAAAATGGCTTGTTATTAACACAGAAATATCACAGAAATATCTTTACTTAAAATAAAGGCTTGTTATTTAAGCAAGAAATTCTTTAGAAATAATTGGACTGTAATCTAAACCTGTGACTTTCAATAACGTGGCAGTGCAAGCTTACATACATGTACAGAATGTAAACTAAAATGAATTTAATCTTGCATGCTCTAGAATACAAGCTATACTTCCAATCAAAAATTAAACATAGACTTTAGATTCACACAATCCAATGATATCAAAAATATTGTTTCTCTGTGCGAACTCTGAAGTTTCTATGGCAAGACATAAAATTGTGAAATATTTTTTGATGGCCTCTTTGTCTCTCAGTGTTAAAAAGAAAGGAAAGGTAAGTGCAAGAATTAGATGAAGGAGCTGCTATTCCTGATTATTTTAAGTATCACCAAAGTTTTTTAAGCATCAGTTACACCAAAGCATAAATCAAAGGATGCAGAGATGAATGAATTTTTAAACAGAGACACCATAATTGTGTGCTCAGTAATAGGCTTCCTTTCTTACAAGCTAAAAAATGCATACATTTAAACCAAATAGTTTCCAGCTATACTGAAAATCAAGTCTTTTCGAAACAGTTCTTCCTCTTCCCTTCAGGAATTTATACATATTGATAAGACTCCTGCTCAGTCTTCTCTTCTGCAGTCTGAAGAGTCCTCGTTCTCCCAGCCTCTCATAGGAGAGATGCTCCAGTCCCCTAATCATCTTCATGGCCCATCTCTGGACTCACTCTAGTATCTCCATGTCTCTCTTGTACTGGGGAGCCCAGAACTGAACCATAGCACTCCAAGTCTGGCTTCACCAGGTCTGAAGTCGCCAGCCAAAGTTGCTTAAGTATTCCCTAACCTTATCCTTCCCCATCTTCTCCAGACTTTCTAGAGTCCTGGTCCTCAGGACCTGGAGTTCCTGAGAGCCTCAGTATTGCCTGAGGCAGAGAAGGCATTTGGTACCTTGGCTGTTCTGTGTCTGCTGTCACCAGGGTCCCTGTCCCTGCTCTCAGTCAGATCATCACCCAGCCCTAGGCACAGCACCATGCATTCCCACAGCTCTCATTCGTACACACAGGGTGACTTCCCATCCTAGCCTTCCCGGTCTGACCTTTCAAGATAACCTGTAACCTCTGCAATACTCCAACCATGTGAGCATCCAACCATGCCTCTGTGATCCCAGCAAGCTCATAGCCCTGCAGCTGCACACAGACCTTTAACGTCTCCTGTTTATTCCCCATTCTGGAGGCATTAGTATACAGGCACTTTAGAGAGACATCCAGGTGTGGCATCCAGGATGTCAGAGCTTCCCCATAATGCTTTTCCTTGCCTACATGCAAATACTTGAGGTATCCCCACTCAAACCCTTTTTTCTTGACTCTGTGTTTTCTCTAAATCTCTGCCCTCTCCGTCACCACAGTGTAAAGCACTCTCCTTCACAAGGAATGCATCCTAGCTACCACGGGGTACTACTATATGTAACATAGTATATCAGCAGCTCCTGTGCTCCATTGAATAGATAGGGGTCAGCCAGGTATTTGAAATTAACTTCATGTTTTTACAGTTTTAAAGATCATTCTTGTAATCTATATCCTCATGGAAGGAACAAAAGTCCACTCAGGACACAGGTTTGGACAGGTTTGATATGTCCAATATCCAATAGCCCAATGCACATTTCTCTGATTTTGGTAATAAATGAGAAAAATAATAAAGTAGATCAATCTGGAGGTCATACAAAAGATCACCACCCCATCAAAACAAAATTGTGCAGAATATTTTTCAGTGTAGTTGAGCATCTCTCTGAACAATCTCCTTTTTCTAAGCAAGTCAGATGATTGATTAATTAGGAATGACATTGACTGTCTCCCTGATAATCTGCTTTCATATTAGGGGACAAAAGCAAGCATACAAAATAGTTTGATGTTGACCTGTCTGTGGGCTCCTGCCTGGCCAGGATATAATTGGCTCCAATTTGGTCTATAAAATAATCACTTCAGAAAGCCAGTTCATTTTTTGTTTTAATGCTTGAAACAGTTACGGATCAAACATACTGAAAAAAAAATAGAGTATCCAAAATGTACTTAGAGAGAGATTTAAAGATAATTTGTCCATGCTTGATTTGGAGGCACTGAGGATTAGCAGAAGTTAATACATTTGTCTTGGTTTCATCTCCCAGAAACAGGAAGGTTTTGTAGCTCATTATTCAAAGGTTTCTAAAGTTCATTGTAGGCTTAGTTATATTATTGCATAAAACACTAGCACCAAATCTAAGATATCAGTAGTTTTTTTACTACCCTATAAATAATTGTTTTACTGTGAGCCTAATTTTCAACCTAGCGTAGTTCAATCACAGGGCTAACTGGACATTAAGTACTTATATTAGAAATGTTCTTTTTTGAGCATCCTAAATACAAAACTGCCACATACATTTCCTCTGAAATCAGTGCGTGAGCTGGCTTCATGCCAGGAATCCTACAATGCTGCTCCACAGACAAATTAGGCCCTAATGGTTCATGGTCACTGACTATGCCACTTTTACTTTTCTGCAAAGCCGAATTTAACATTGATTTTCCCATGACATTGAGGAAAGGATCTCTTGTTCTGCCTGGTAAGCTCTGCAAGACTTCTGTAAGTGAGGCTAGTTTGTGTTAGGATGCTAAGATTGCAAACTGGAATAGCTGAATCTGTCAATTTTGCTGCCATAGTGTGTAAAGAGTCTCCTCTGGCACAAAAGCTAGCTGGATAACTGGAGTGACAACAACTTAAATCACCACAATTATATCTGTTCCAGTTCAATTGTCAGAGCTCTCATTACTGCCCTGAAGAGCATTTAAACAATTGCTAAGATGCAATGGCCAAAACGTAGCCAGATTTCTGAGTTTATATAGAACTAACACTATGCCTAAAAAAGCAATTCTATCATTTTGCATAGAGACACTAGCTCTTTTTTTTTTCTGCCTTTACATCCATTGTATGTTTAACAAACCATTGCTTTCTATTTTCCATAGGTGTATCAAACTAACCAAGAGCATCTGCTTAATTTGAAGATAACGGATGCTTTAGCAGAGCCCCTTTCCCCCTGAGAACATGGATTGGTGAGAAAGGTTTAGAAACAATCTATCCTTTGGCCTCTGAGGAAGACTGACCATTCTCTTACTCAGTCTGCTGCAGAAAAACATATTATCAGCAAGCCAAAGAAATTGCAGGATAAATGCTTGGGATGAACAATTCTTACTGGGCAGGGGACCTAGAAAACTGGGACTATAGAGCAGGAAAGACAAAGAGGAGGGTGTGGGAACATATAGGAACATACTGAGATGAGATGTGTAAAGATGGGAGTCTGAAATCTGGATGATGCCAAGGGGACATCCTGGTCTGTATTTTCAGTCAAATCTCTTTCCTTGCCGGCTGCATAACATGAGACATGTAAGCCCAAAGACAAACAAGATGTTGTCTACTACCTCCGCACAGGTGGGGTGTCATTTGGTATAGGTACCAAATCTACTGGTTTGGAAAGCATAAGTTGGGAATTGTCTTTTAAGACAACTACACAAGTTATCAGATGTAAGTACCAGTTCACCTGGACATGTGTTGTGATTCCAGTTAAATGAGCAAAATAGCTCCACAATCAGATTTATCTTGTTGGATATATAAGACACCTCAGATCACTTCATTGTTCACTGTCATCTTGTGTTGTAATTGCTAATCTTCTGTTTTGATTGGAACTTTAATGGAGGCAAACTGATTAACAGCCCAAAATGACAAAATCTGAAATTGCTTCAGTGCAGGAAAGGTTGCTCAGGCCTATTCCATTGTTCCTCCATTATTTCCCTCACCAAAGTAACAGTGACTAAGCAAGTGCATTATCAGGATCAAGAGAGTGGGACTAGTAGGATTAACAGGTGTAAAGATATAGTTTTTGTATATTGTTCTGCATGAATAAAATTTTAAATGTATTGCTGAACAGAAACTTCATGTTTATACTGTGTTATAATTATTACTATTATTTAATTCCACAGCTAACAGAAGTGAAGCAGAGAGATGTAAAATTCATAATTTTAAATTGACATATACATGCATATTTAACCATTATTTAAGTAGCACATTTTTTGGTTGAATAACCACAGCTCCCACTGAGTTGGGCAGAACAAACACATCTCAAAATCAACCTCTCATTTAGTTTTTTATACCAGAGAATTTGGGCCAAAAGGGACTTACCTAAAGTCAGCTAGAATAGTAGGACAATGACTAAACCCATGAATTCAGGTTTTAATCTTCATATATAAGACCATCTGATCTGTTGCAGCCCATGTGGTACATATCTAGTTTTCACAAATCAAGCCACTACAAGCTTTCCACACATGAGTATAAATATATGTATTTGCATTTCAGACACTTTTTCTCTTTCTCAGCTTCTTTGTACTTACACACAAAAGAGGTGAACATGATAGGTTATTATCTCTTTTATTTATAGCTCTCAAGATCAGCCCAAGTCCAGGACTACCATGCTCAGGCCTTATCAATCTTGTTGAGTACTACAGTGTATGCTAGATTTAAGAAAGCAATGATGCAGCATACTGACTGATTTGAGACTAAGTATCTCAAGAGTCTTATGCCAGAGTAAAGACAGATAACTAAACGAGAAGACAAGCTGAACAAACTCCTGGCAGTTGACTGATTAGAAAGAGATAATTAAAGTGTTTCTGCCATAGATTTGGCCTTGTAGGAAACAGCAGACCAAGTGCCAGATTGATCACAAATCAATGGAGGAAAAAGGCATTCTGAAGGATGAGGAAACAATCTGAAATGAATCTTCACTGATAGACTGACAAAAATAAACTAGTCTCAACAAATAATTTAGAAGACCAGAGCTGGTCAGAATTGCAACTCATACTCAACAGATCTTGTCAAACAAATGTTTCAGCTCTTTTTTGTTAATGATGTCATTTTCAAGATGATATAATTTCTATTTAAGTCAATGATTTCTGTTAACTTCAGTGCAATTTTTGACTTAACGAGGCTTTCTATGATTGTCATCTTTTTACACAACAGGTACGTGGACGACAACAAGGTGCTCAAGAGCAGTCAGTCTGGATTCACCAAGGGGAAATCATGCTTGACTAACCTGATAGCCTTCTGTGATGGAAGCTGGATAGATGAGGGGAAAGCAGTGGATGTTGTCTATCTTGACTTCGCCAAGGCTTTTGACACCGTCCCTCACAACATCCTCCTCGGCAAGCTCCGAAAGTGTGGGACAGATGAGTGCACAGTGAGGTGGATTAGGAATTGGCTGGATGGCAGAGCTCAGAGGGCGGTGATCAGCAGTGCCAAGTCTAGTTGGAGGCCGGTATCTAGCGGGGTGCCCCAGGGGTCAGTCCTTGGTCCAGTCCTGTTCCATTCATCAATGACCTGGATGAAGGCACAGAGTGCTCCCTCAGCAAGCTTGCTGATGATACCAAGCTGGGAGGAGTAGCCGATACCCCAGAGGGCTGCGCTGCCATCCAGAGGGACCTGGACAGACTGGACAACTGGGCAGTGAAAAACCTCATGCAATTCAACAAGGCCAAGTGCAAGGTCCTGCGTTAAGAAGAACGTCTCCAGCAGGTCGAGGGAGGTGATCCTGCCCCTCTACTCAGCCCTGATGAGGCCACATCTGGAGTATTGTGTTCAGTTCTGGGCCCCACAGTACAAGAGGGATGTGGAGCTGCTGGAGAAGAGTCCAGCACAGGGCTGCGAGGATGGAGAAGAGAAGGCTGAGAGGGGATCTAATCAGTGTCTATAAGTACCTCAAGGGAGGCAGTGAAGAGGATGGTGCTGGCCTCTTTTCAGTGGTGGCCAGTGATAGGACAAGAGGAAACAGCCAGAAACTGATGCATCAAAAGTTCCGCAGGAACTTAAGGAAAAAATTCTTACCGCTGAGGGTGACAGAGCACTGGAACAGGCTGCCCAGAGAGGTTGTGGAGTCTCCTTCTCTGGAGATCTTAAAAACCTGCTTGGATGCAGTCCTGTGCCATATCCTCTGTATGACCCTGCGTGTGCAGGGGGGTTGGACTAGATGACCTCTAGAGGTCCCTTCCAATCTTAAGCATTCTGTGATTCTATGACTCTTTGAAGCAGAAATAATTTTCTGCTTTGTCACTATCAATATTCTTCTTTTATCTACTTATTTCTGTTGAATATAAATTAATTCAGATATAGATACAGCTACACGGTGATTTTTTCTCCAAAAACAGTATCTTAGTTTCAGACTTCGCAAACCATCTGTTGAAACTACAATTCAAGTAAAGGATATTGTGATTAAACAACAACAACAACAAAGAAATTAAAAATGAAAAGGAGGTTAAGATCTGATGTTTGACACTTTTTTTTTAGGTTAAAATCAGAGCGTCAGCACCTCATACTATAACCTCCTAGTGGAAGCTAGTCCATATAAGCAGATCTTTGCCCTTACTTTAAGAGATACTGTAGCTGATATAGATGGGCCATGCTAGTGTTCACTAACTTAAAATTAAGCTTCTTCCTTGGGTCATGTATGAAAGATGAATTCCTAACACCGGACCTGAGTATTCCCAGTTTCAAGAAATTCTTTTTATTGTTCATAGGTATAACATCCTTTCAGATTCTTGAATAATTTTAAGTGACTTGAGAATATTGTGCACGAATTTTTCACCAAATTATTACAGAATAAAATGTAGAGTTACAGAAGTTTCTGAATATGATCTAGGACTAATCAAACAATATGCCCTTCAGCTAAGGGAAAGACTTTTTCAGATCAGGAGAAAATTCTTATATGCTATGCAGAGAGATGTTCAGAGTAACAACATGAAAATATTCTTACAATGAAACCAGTTCATTAAGTAGACATTTTTCTCCTCAGTTTTAGCACTATGAAAGTGCAGTAGGAGAGAGTAAATACTAATCAATGTAATGGCAATTCCTGCCCCCTCTTCCTCCCTCCAAAAAAAAAAAAAAAAAAAAACAGAAAAAAAAAAACAAAAAACCCATTGTTTTTATGACTGCATACTTTATATGTGAAGTAATTGTGCAGATAAGTATTCTGTGTTTTAAACCATCCTCTAAAACTATGCTTTCTTATTGTTTAGCAGTAACGGTGTAAAAATATGATAATAAATTATAGATAACATGAACAAAAGGCCATACCTCAAGCATCAATGTTCAGATGTTTAGATGCTTGCATAAAATAAAAGTGTTTATGAATTTTAATTCAAGCTAGCAATAAACTGGTAGAGAAAGGAAAGTCTGCAGTCTTAACTTTTTTAAATTCTCAAATTCTTATTCTTAATATATTTAGTAACTTTCCTTTTAAATGCAAATATCTATCTAAACGAAGAAAATAGAGAAAAAAAAAAACTGCAAGAGCTGACCATCTACAGAGATCACTCAAAGCTGCTTGTTTCTTTCTCAAGTAATTCAGTGTTTAAATTCTGTCATGGAAATGTCATCAAGTTGGTTTCAGAGCTGATGCTCAAAGGCAGTCATGCTCGCAGGCAGAACCTGACTAAAGTCATTAATGGACTGTGCACCCTCTGCCTCCACATGAGCACACGCACCCATACAATCAGAGCCGACTCATTTCTCTGCTTTCGTTATTGCTGTGTCTGGGCACCTAACAGTCTTTCACATACCAGCATTCACCTTTATCAGTCAGGGCAACACTCCTTTCTCATTTAAAATGAGGACCAGGCAGGCATACACAAAAGCAGAATTAAGTGCCCAGCATAGCAGTGACTAACTTACTGGACCATAGCTAGCAGCTGCTCACAGGTACCTCCTTTTGGCCTTTGGCTCTGTGTTGATGTAAAAATGAAGATAGTATGACGAGAATTACTGCAGGATGTTTGCAAGCCAAAATCACTTCTGTTATGATTCCTGTTATGAAATGATATCTAAATATCATGCACAGCATTAAATGGTAAAAAGGACCAGTCTGTTTAGGGTATAGTGTAAAGTGTTGTGCTGTATGAAGTACAGTACAAGAATATTGATATAATTTTATGTTTTAAATTGGAGAAGGTATTAGAGTATATATTCAAAAAAAAATACTAGATTACTGACATACATAGGAATTAGATAATGCGTTAAATATAGTTCTTTTCCATTTCTCAGCTCATGTCTCACCAACCAAAGTTCCTTTCATTGTCTTGTTTCCTTTCCTTTTTCACATACTTTTGTCTTTCTCTTTCTTCTGACTATTTCTTAGTACCTCCAATTACTTCTTTCTTCCCTTGCCATTCAATTTGATTGCAAGACCACTGCAGTATAACCGTATACCCCACTTCCACACATGCTTTATAAAAAATAAAACACAGGGAAAGCAATCTTTCCTCTGCTAGTGATGCAAGAAGAAGAAATATTACTGAATTTGAAATGGGTGTCACTGGTAGCAAAGACAAGGACTCCCAAACTTTGCAATTGCGATTAACTACTTGCAAAGAAGAACAGAGAACGTCAGTGCTGAAACATCGCATTGTGCTACCCACAGAGTAATATTGCTCTGAAAGAAGACAGACAAAAAGTTGCTCTGATGCAGATCAAAGACACAGAGTTCTGAGAAAGAAAATAATTTAATAGGAAGTAGCCAACATGAATTTCTAGCTGTCTGATGGATTTCTATACAAAGTCAAACTGAGTTCAATATATAACTTAAAACCAATGATTAAAATATTGAAAGGATTTTACTTACAACCAAAAACAATTGTAAATTTGTTTGCAACAATTTTGTAAAGACTGGAAGGACCATGCTGCTAACCGTTATTGAAATCATGTCTGAACTCGGTTCTTTTGTAATAAAACTTCTGGCTACAGCTACATTCCCCATGCCTAAGAAGCAAAATAGCAAAGTTAATAAAGTCAAAGGGAAAACTCATTAGAGGGCTGGTGACAGTAGTGTCAACATCATTATATGATTCCTAAGGTTATTCTGACAGTTGAACAACAGCATAAAAGAATTATTTGTCAATACCCAAAGTACAAGCTTTCATTTTGAAAAACTACCCAAACCTTTATGCTTAACTCCTTCTACATACAAAAAGTTACTTAAGTACACATTTTGCTTTGATTGAATCCTGCATCCACTAATTTAAATTCATAAAATTAAGGGAAAATGCATCATTTAGCTGCTTTTACATCAAGCCCAGTGTTTTCAGCTAAAGTTTTTTTTTCAGAAAGAAATCCAATATTGATTTCAAGATTAAAAGTGACAGAGCACACCCTCATTCCTGGATGTTTCACTGATTAATCATACTTACTGTTAAAACAGAAACCTCATTTCAAGTCAGGATTTGTCTGCATGTAGCTGCCAGTTATGGGGTTTTCTTATGCTTCTAGTTTACAATGACATAAATCTGTTTTTTTTTTTCCCCCTACTTATGTTTTTATAGACTATCAAGACACATATTAGCTTTTCCCGAGAAAAATTAATGAGGTTGAGGTATAATTTCACATTAATCAGATACTTAAACACTCTCTTTAAGAGTGATATTTTCCCAGGAATGACTGCTAGGTTTTGTGGTGAAAATATAAAAGGTGACTCAACCATTATGAATGCAAATTTCCACACCAATCATTGAAGATTAAATATGGAAAGAAAAATTCAGTACCAGTTATATACACAACCATATGTCTCCCTGGGAGCAGGGCTGTATTGTATTAGGCCATGCACCGAATCCCATCACCCAGGCAATTTGAAAGGGAATCCTTAATGTTTTTAGAAAGATTAGGAGAGAAAGGAAAGGAAGGTCATTCCAGAGTAGATGGAGTGGCGTGTTTTGAGGTTTTTTGTTTGTTTGTTTGTTTTCCAGAACGATCAGTAATTCTGAGCCAGATTATTTAATCTTTATTTATTAAATGCTGACCTGGCCCCTCATTCAGAGGTCGGTGCATGCACTCATTTGAACTGAGCTTCTTCTTCAGACAGATTTAGCAAGTATGAAGCACGGTATGTAATGCTAGGCCTGCCACTGCATCTATATCTAACAGAAAGATCATCAAACCCCAGTCATCTGGGCTCCTCAGGGAGGCCATTAGGCACTGCTGGACCTCTCGGCAGTGTTGGAGCAGAAGGCAGTCCATCATTTGGATGTTAATAGGAACCACACCAGGGGAGAAAGGCAGAAAGCTTTGGACTGAGATGAAGGAAAGGTATTTTGCTATTTTTCAGATGCAGAATGAAAATCTCATGGCAGAAGAGGGGACAGATTTCTCAAAATTCCTAGATAAGGATATTCACAACACTACTTGCTTGAATTAGTACTAAAGCAATATTAAGCTTTGTTTAGGGCATCAGGATACGATACTGCATTCCTCCTCTCCCTAGCAAGGGACAGCTACTACTGTTTCTCTGGTATTACAATAAAAAAATGAAAACTGAAGATGATACATATTTCTACTGAAATCTCACTGTATTCTTAATTATGATTTCTTTAAGTATTGCAATATATCTTTTTGTACATTTGTAAACTGTTATTTAAAATATTATTTTAATTATTTTCCATTATTTTAATTAAACAGGAAAAGCAAGGATAAAATGGCTACCATAGAAACTGTCCCAAGAAGAACAAAAGAAAAACACTATTTGTCTTTTAAATGAAATAGACTGACTCACTAGCTCTCTAAGTCACAGCTTCTGAATAAAACAAGCCTATGAAATCCATGGGGACATTTCCTGGTAAATGTATTCTCCTAACATTCTGGCTTCAACTGACCTTATTCACAGATGCGCAGTCCAGGAGGGTGATGGTGTGAATCTCTCTCTTGAATAGAAAAAGAACTGCAGGTTCTGATTGATTCACTGTATACCTCAGGGATATGGAAACACATTTCAGTTTGAGGTAACTGTGTAACACCTGTGTAGAGCGTTTGAGGTTCAGCTTGCTGTGAGAAATTCATGCATATTTTTGAGGGTAAAAATGGAAGTCCTGAGATTTATGGAATGATGGTTTGCAAGTATAGCAAAGATAAGCAGCCCTTTTCAAAGAGCAGAGGAAATATTATGCTATTTAAAAAAATGATCTATCTAACCAAATATGCTGACTCCAACATCTAGCAGTATTGGCAATTTCACAGGAAAATCCACAATGAAATTTTGTTTTTTAAGCGATTATTCAATTATTGAGGAACCAATCATTGCTGAATGTCCTTTCTTTACATCAGCTATACTTAAGAAGTGGTATTAATAATGGTTAAACTTCAGTTCAGTGTGGCATGGGGCTGGTATCTACTGCTACTACCACCACTAGTAGACCAGTTAAACCCAGGATGAACCCTCTACCCAATTTTTTGTCAGACTATCTGTTGTTACTTATATTCGTCAGTCTTTTCTTAAGTCTCATCTTGCTATCAAAATGTTATAAAGGAAAAACTTACAAATTAAAATTTTAAAAAGAAATAATCTCTCGAATGTACTCCCTTCCTGATTTCCTCTGTTCTGAACACTAACATCAACAAGGATAAACATAGGTTTCTCTTCTGTGTCTTATACATTCTGTCGCCTTTTGTCCCTATTTTCATACCCTGGAGATGTTCTACATGATGGAAAAAAAATGATACCAACAAAAAGCAATTCACAGGATGGATGTAAACCTTGGAGTCTATCCTTCCGAAAGGAAAGTATTTCTTATTTCTGTTTAAATATGAAAATGCACTATTTGTCTATATGTTAATAAGGATGTACTTGAGGGACTGATAAGCTATTAAGCAATAGGCCACCAAGCAGGACTTCTCTTATCATCAGAGGACTCATGAAGGTCCACCCAGGACACCTGTAGCATCGCAGACATGGAAGCATCCAGGTGCATATTCACCAAAAGGTATAGTGAGAATTGAAACTATAGTTAATGCTGGAGCTTGAGTGTGCCTAGAACACAGGAGAAGTTCATTGGTCCTTAAAAACAAGCAACAGAGGTATGGCAGAAGATATTAACCACGGGAAAAATGCAAGACAGATTAGATGCATCTTGGATTTGCAGTATTTCAGGCTGGGCTGCTAGAAAGTTAGGTCCTCAAAAGTGCACTGTCTTGTGCTATCTGCTTGCTATTTGCATTTAATAAAGGAACCTTCATGACAAACATAATATTGAATTAAATCCGTGGTTAAAATGAACTTAAGCACATTTTAACTCTGTAATGAACAGTCAATATAAATGCTGAATAATAGCTAAAATATTAAATACGTTGAGGTGCCAATATTCATACACTTCTTGTTCCTTTCTGTGCAGAAGAATTTAAGGCTTCTGTTCCTTAGAGAACTTCCCAGATTTTGTTATAATTTTGTTCTGAACATAAAGATATGAGATCCTCAGAGATGATAAAATAAAAACAAATTTCACACAGGTGATGATGGTTAAGAGACTACCCAATATGGTCAAAAGCTCAATGAATTTCTTATTGCTCTTCAGGTTTGTTTGTTTCCCTAGGACTTAACATATAACCTGTTAGGGCTGCAAGCTGTTGTGTGGATTGGGAAACCTATATTATCTGTGCTGAGATACAGGCTCCAGGATTTTTGTCTAGTTATTATCTAATAGAAAGGAAATCCAATTCATCTATACCAAATCTGTGAAATGCCACACAGACAAAGGGAATACTTAACCTACAGAACACTATAAATATTTGTGTCTAAAAATGTCCAGCATGGTTCATTACAAATTAAGAAATGTTCTCTTAAATTTTACCTCTCAGAAAATATTCTGTATAGCAAAAGCCCCAGGATGGCTTTTATTATTAGCTATGCCGAGAACATTATTTGTGCAATATAGTTCTTGAACTATGCAATAGAATACAGCCAAAGTCTACATCAATGCTAGATAAAATATTATCAACAAAGAAACCCTCATGTTATGATTCATGTATATTTTTAAAGGTTAAGACTTAATAATGTTGTCTCATTTTTGAGAACAATGCTTATCTTGGACTTTGAGTTATGAAAACCTGATATGCAATGTATAATCAGGTTCTTACAAGTGAGTGTGACAGAGGTCCATGAATATAATTAACCTGCTTGAAAAAGGCAACAAAATTAGGATTGGGCATATATAAAACATAACTCCAGTCATTTAGTAGCAGATTTTACAGAAAAGATTAATATTGTAAAACAACATTTTCATCTTGATGTTGACAGGAGATAAAATTAAGCAGGTGATTCATTTTTACCTCACACATTTTTCTCTTATAGTTTCTATAAAATGTATATTCTCTTGGAAAGCTTTATTAATCCAGTCTCATTCCCACAGCTCATAGACAGAAAAACTTATTTCAGATTTTATGCCTACCCATAGATAAGAAGTCTATTCTTAGACCACCTACAATATATATTTCACAATCTATTCATAGCATTCAATAATAACAATATCTGAGTAGATTCTATTATTTGCATATAAAAGTCATCCTCTGCACTGGTTACTCTACCATTTTTATTTCTACTGGTGTAGGATTGTCATTCTTTTTGAAACACAGCCACAAGTTGAATTATACGCAATACAGTTTACACGATGTTTCTTCTACACTGAGTTTGATCCAAAAAAAAAAAAAAAAAAACCTCTGTCTCTCATCAAAGTCACTGATGCACAAGTACCGGGCCCAGTACCAACTCCTGTGGGACACCACTGACCACAGGCCTGCAACTATCCCTGGCCCCATTTATCACCACCCTCTGGGCTCTGCCATCCAGCCAGTTCTCAATCCACTTCACTGTCCACTCATCTAACCCACAATTGCAGAGCTTCCCCATGAGGTCGTTATGGGAGACTGCGTCGTAAGCCTTGCTGAAGTCAAGGTAGACAACATCCATGGTTCTCCCCTCATTCATCCAGCCATTCATCCTTTCGTAGAAGGCCATCAGGTGGGTCAAACATGACTTTCCTTTGGTGAATCCATGCTGACTACTTCTGATCGCTTTCTTTTCATTGACATGCCCAGAGTTGGTCATTTCAAATCTAAATCCTAAAGTATTCCAGCTGCACCAATAGAAAATAAGGAATGAGAGTACTGAAAGAACTGGATGAAGCATTGTCTTTAATGTCATGTAGAAAAGTCTGTAGAAATAGCCGGAATCTGATCTAACTCTTCAGGACAGCATTCCAGTGTTATCACCATCAATAGGATGATGGATATCCTAATAAACAGGGTCAGGGACTGATCGCTGACCCTGCAGGCAGTGGCACTGCCTAGCTGTGTCACACTTGATTCTAGGTCTCCTCTGAAACCCTTGTGGAGTCCCTATGGCTGTAAGATATTGTTTTTATTATCTGTTTCTTTTGACTCAGAATTTCTGAAATAATGTGAAGGTTGTGTGGCAGCCAAAGCAATTGATGTTTCTCCAAGATGAAAGTGAAGGTATGGGCTGCTTCCTGTGAGGTACAAGAATGACAGCCAGAGGTATCCCCAAGCATAAAACCTGGCAGGATGGTGCTGGAGGATTATATAAGGAAGAAGGCATTAATCTGTTTCAGCTATGTCCACGATACCTATCAAGAGTGGTCCCTGTTACCCACTGTTTACTTCATGTGTATGTCAGTACTGCATCAAAGGTCATATCTAAGAGTCCAGGGACCAGTCTCTGGCACCAACAAGCTTCAGCTCACAAAACTGCAGAAGTTTGGCCTCTGATGACCCCAATCTTTCCCTTGAAGAGGAACTATTAATAACATCAGATCATGGTTTTGTCTAGCAAAGTCTTGAAAACTTTCAGGGATAAATGTTCTGCAACCTGTTCTACTGCTCCATCAATGTCCTACTGATTTTGGTTCCCTAAAGTTCAGCCTGAGTGTGTAAAATCACAACTGATGGCCGTTTCAGCTTCTTACGTTGCCTGGCTAATGCCAAGAAGAATTTGTCTCTGTCTTCATTGCAACAACACTTACAGTATTTGGAGGCATATATTAAATGACTTTTTAGCCTCCTCTTCATCATTATACAAAATCCTGTCTCCTTCACCCTCTCTCCACAAGGTGTGCTCTAAGCCACTGACCCTCTAGATATCCACCTGCTAGGCCTCTCTGGTTTATCTACATGCCTTTTGAACCAGGGACCCAAACTGGACATGGTGTTCCGGGTGCAGCCTAACAAGTGCC
This sequence comes from Tinamus guttatus, assembly GCF_000705375.1. The sequence continues at coordinate 277,936 of NW_010586480.1, forward strand.
AGATAGGTGGGATAAAATTTTTCAATCCATTGAGCATATATTTCTCAGTATGTCCCAGTGCAAGTTACATTATTTACATTAATTTACATCACTACAGTAATTTACATTATTACCTATATAGCAATCCTACATAACCAAACATTGCTTATGCTGTTGTGGCCCAAACACAGATATCTCCACCATTGTTACCATTGTTTTTCTAAACTATTTAGATCATTACAGAGGAAATTGACCGGAAAAACACATGGGATTGGATTTGACCTCACTTGGGAGATACTCCTATGAAAAGGGATTTAGCGAAATGAGCAATTCCTTATAATAACAGAAAGAAAAATTTTATAAGGACTTATCACCCAGTTCTTCTTGATACATCTAAATAAGAGAATTATTTTTAATACTGTCTAGCAGCTCCTGTTATTTTCAAAGGAGAGGGTTGAGTGAGAATTTATTGATTATGCTACTACTTTCATCCTCACTCTTTTTTACTTCAAGCCCCAGCAATGTTTGTTCTGAGTACTTTTGAATATCTTAGGTATGCACGAGTCTGTTTCTCCATTAACTACCCCTATTGAAGAGACAGGTGAAAATTATGATACAAAAACATATATTTCTGAATTTTTGATCATGCTAGTCAACATTGTTTAAAAAAATAAGACCTCAGGAGCACTGCTAATTAATAATTGTCACTGAAGACTTCCTTAATTTCCTTATTTAATGTTTGGCAAAGTGTTTACTACCATTATTTAAATGCAAAGATTTGTTATATAGATAATTAAAGTATAATAGTAAAAACTCTTAATTATTTTTATTATATTACAGAGGGCTTTTTGCTTTTGAACCTTCCCCCCATCAAAACAAAGAAAAACTATCCTTTTAGACACGACTTACTCACACACTGTGCTTAATAGAACCATATATCTATTTGTTTCTATCTCTTTGAATACGTTTTTATGTGTCATGCTATTATGCATGAAAAATGCTATAACTTCAGGCTAGAAAATAGTATACTCATCTTATTGTGCTTTATGTTATATAATTGATCTAAATACAAAAGCACTATTTTTTCCCCAGAAACAGACAAATGATTTAACTTTTTAATTAAACTTTAAAGCTTTTAATTAAATGCCTAAATTAGAAAGAACTATTTCAATTTAAATTGTCTTTAGATTGCTGGATATGTGTTTTCCTGTTGCATCTCCTCTGACCTGGAAAGTAACAAAGAGCAATGAATCACATTCTCACTTCTTAATTGGTACCATTAACAGTTCTTTAATTATACAGGCAGACAGGCACTGATTGTGTGAATGCTGCAGGTAAAACTAACTGATGCTTTTAAACCAAATTCTGTCACTAATGGGTTTCAAATGCTTTTAAAATATGCCCTAGCTGAATAATTTCATTTTCTTGTTTCCCAAAAGTAAAACCCACTTGTAGTTATAGCTCAGGCCAAGCCGGTACTCAGGGCTTCTTGCTCACATGTGGAGGGTGCTTGGGAACCCGCAGCTGAGGCTGGTCATGGCAAGGAAGGTCTGTTAAAGTTGTCATTGTCCTGACAGAGAGGGTGAATGAGATAAAGCCACAACAGTGTGAAATGACCTTTGTCACGAGTGTATTGCTACTATTCTTCTATTCTATTCTTCTTATGCATTTATGAACATCTCTTCATATAATTTTATTTATATATATATATATAATTATTATTTTAATAATATAATCTCCTAATATAATTTTGGTGTGCTAACTAAGCAGGAGAGATCTTGCTATCAAAACACAATAATAGCCCCAGCAGTCTTCAATATTTCTGAGAAAATACAGTAAATCTCCACAATATTCTCAGTTTGCAATTCATAAAATGCAATCCAG
>NW_010586480.1:289980-323023 GCF_000705375.1 Tinamus guttatus
CCTCTGTCATGTGTCCACAGTTCTAAATACCGTATGAACGTCACAAAAGTTTGAACACCATACTTTACTGAGATAAGTGATGTATAAGAGATCCATTCACCGTAACTTAGATGACTGAAAGTTACATGTCGAAGCCTGAATTAACCTCTGCATGTTCCTTGTGCAGAAAGAAATTGGCACTCTCAGAGGGCGATTCACAACATGATACTGCACACCTCTCTCTGAGACAGATGATACGAGAAGTTCTCCAGAGGTGCCTGTTCTTTTCCTCTGACTATAAAGGCAACTGGGACCACAAGCTCAGATTTAAACATCATCTTTCGGATACCTGAAGCTAGGTGAGACAGATCTCTATCACCACAGCATTGGAAACCTTTTGAGCTTTGTGATAAGATATTGGATTTTTTGATGTAGTGTCTCAACTCAAATATAAGACAAACATTCAGATCAGATCAGACTGAATAGCTTTTGAAAGTGAATAGCTTTTGTCTAAAGGTAAGGAAAGTGAAAGAAAAAAAAAAGAAAGACTCATTTTCCATTATATATATATTTAAAGTCAAAAAATATTTCTGACACACAATTCTTTTGTTTCCTTTTTTGCTTGTGTCATTTTGAGCATCTAAATAATTTTTTTTCATAAGGTCCAGTATGAGCTCAGAAGACTATTACATTCTAATATGTTCTGTTCTTCATAGTTGTTAGCCTGTTTTCAACCACATTTTAGCTTTATGTGTACTAGAAAGTATGCAGCAGAAATACTAGTATCAGTTATGAAACATTTAAGATTTCTATCTCCTCCTATCCAGAAAGAAAATTAAAAAAAATAAGAAAAAAAAAAAAGGAAAAAAAAGGCTCTATGAGGCATGTTTCATTTTGGAGTTTTTTTTTCTGGTTTCTTTTTTCATACTGTAATGTAGCCACATGTATAATAAATATCTATAGGACAAGGATGAATGCATGCTATCTGGAATCTCATCTGGAACAACAATTTGCTATGTGAAAATAGTGAAGAACCAACCTATGGTGTTTTTAAGATATAGAGCTTTTCAGAAGAGTATTTCTTATTAACCAATACTTAAAGAGACTGTTAAAAACACCAAAACCTCAAAAGAAAATAAATTGTTTACATGCTATATACATAACAATATGAAGAAAAAAGAATCATAAAATCATAGAGTCATTATGGTTGGAAAAGACCTTCAGGATCGTGGAGTCCAACCATTAACCCATCATCACCAAAAGAGAAAAGAAAGAATGAATGCCCACGGTATCCAGGTCAAACACAGAGAAGTGTTTGGACCAGTTATCAGTGGTCATCTTGTTGAGATGCTTATCACTGGGTTTATAGAGCACAATACATAGAATTCTATGTAGAATACATAAGAACAAGATAATGCAATTTACTTGCTGTGGATAACATGGAAAACAACAACGCATTAATGCCCCCACACACATTTTGTTTTGCATGATTGAAACAAAAGAGAGACAAAGCATGATATGAATTATTCTGTGCAATAAAGAAGAACATCCTGTGCATACAGCAAATTCTGGATGAGCATTCACAGAACAGAACTGAGACGGCAATAAAATAGAAATACAAGATATTCCTAAGATGGTCTTTTATTGTAAGACTGTCTATGTTCTTAGATATACAGATATGCGTGCTACCGAGTATTTTTATTAGAGAAGAATCAACTGATTAAGTACGCTTTGCTTATTTTAAGAGCATCTTCGCAGTATTAAGACCATGCTCATTCTGAAACTGGAACTGTTTGTTGCCCTACTGCTTTTCCAGTCTACCTGCTGTTTCCTACATATTGCACTCATTATTCATTATGCATTCCTGTCCACTGTTTTTTTTACCAATTACTACAATTTCACTCCAGATGTGTTATTTTATTTTCATTAGTAGCTGAGGACAGAGAGTGCATAGACATAAGGACCTGCAGATCTTTTAAAATGAAACATCAGTTCTCCCTATGGCATCATATGAAACTGTTCAGATAATGAAAGTTGCAAGATTATACCATGTATCAGGTATATGCACAAACTGTATTAAAGATTTTTTTTTCTTTTTCAGGTTATCACTAGTAAAGAGGAAATCACCGAACACAGCAGCAGAAAGTAGCAGCCATATTCATGGAGACCGAACATATCTTACTTCACTGAGACTGTTAAGTTAGCTCTGCAGCTGCAATAGGGTTTCTCCATAGTCGGTAAAGAGGAGTAAGCAGAAACCAATTTAGTCTATGTGCAAGCTCAGCTACGCAATGACAATTTGGGTCAATAACAGCCACAAGCAAATGAGACGTGCTGCAAATACAGCGTATTTAAATAAGTCCCTATCCATGTATGTAGAAGCCTAATTTGGAGGAAAAATAGGTCTTGTAACTTTTTATAAGGCTTTAAAGTGTCACAATTATTAATTATACTACTTTCAATTAAGGAATAAGTCTATTCATATCTCACACTACATTTTGTATCATTGGTCCTACATCTCTGGCTTATTGTATTACACATCTATTTCTCATTTGTTCAAGATTGATAGATACATCAGGGACCAACATCTCATTGCACCAAGTTTCTACAAATGCAGCACCAAAGAAAAAAGTTCTTTCTCAAAGGGATTTCATTTGAGAGATGAAGACAGGGGTAAAAACATGCAATGGTGACCAACAAAACTAATCAATAAAGAGGCAGCAAACACAGTAGACCAGTCATCTCACCATAAGCATTTGCAGCACTGAAGCAGGACTTTAGAGTGTCTTTGTAAGCAGACTTTTTTTTCCAAACATGAAAATATAATAAGTGGGCAGCAAAAAAGATTCTGATACAGAAGACACTTACAGTAATCATGACTTACTATTTCTTGACAGCTGATTTTCTAACAGTGTGAAAAGAATTAGCAAACTAAACTCAGCTCAGCTACCCAAGCATGTCCCTTAAACAACAACAATGCATTTGTGTTTTTTAAGCTCAATATGACAGAGAATGAGCCAATACTAGTGCAACTTTTAAACCTAAAACCCAGGAAAACATGAACTATACCTTCTTTCACCTTAATTTTAGTTTCTTTCCTTGCCTGTTTCTTTTGTTTTTGCTCTTCTTTCTGGTTGCATTAGGAAAAATAATTGCACTTGCATCATAGAATATGTACCAAAGCTGATCATCTCTAATAAGTCTTACCAATTCTAAGCTATCAGTTTACCAGTCTATGTTTACAGATCACCTAGAATTTGAATAAGTGATCCAATAACACTTACAGTTTACTCCCCAAGCAAATTGTCTGTGGACTTACCAAGGAATTCATACAGCTTCCTGAGGGCTTCCTATTTGGAATCTAATTTACCTTATTACCTGAAATGGAGAAAAAATAAAAAATCTCAATAGATAGAAAACTCTCAAGAGATAAAAGTCAAGGATACCAACACACCCTTTTTTTAAAAATAATTATTAAATTAGTAAAATAATGTTATGGAGTGCTCTGGTCATTTTCTGTAGTTTGTCTTGACTTGAAGAAGAGCCTCCTGCCCATTTTCATAAAAATATTTTGTTGATGCAAAGGTTAAAAAAAAAATTACAAATATCTCATTGCCCAACTAAATGCCCTTTGTGAAATGTCAGCTTAAACTAAATGAAATGGCATTAAATTGTGGAGATTGTAATTTATTTCAAATGAGTTTTTTTTTTTTTTTTTCTGCTGAACTGGACTGAAAAAGGAAGCATGTAATAGCAAAATCACAGAATCACAGAATGGCTGAGGTTGGAAGGGATCTCTAGAGATCATCTAGCCCAACCTCCCCAGTAAGCAAGGTCCCTGGAGCATGTTGCACCGGGTTGCATCCAGGCAGGCTTTGAGATCTTCTTGAGATGTCCAAAGACAGAGACTCCACAACCTCTCTGGGCACTCTGTTCCACCACTTTGTCACGCTAACAGTAAAGAAGTTCTTCCTTATGTGGAGATTAAACTTTGTGTGTTTCATTGGGTACCCATTACTCCTTGTTCAGTCATTCTGTTGACATAATGCTTCACGGCTATAAACAAGGATGACATACGTAGGTCTTCTTTTACAATCTCTATTATCATGCCATACTTATTTGAATTTGTGAATTTGAATCTGATATCCAAGTTTTTAAAATTAATTTCTACTTTAAATGAAAGTAACATAAACCAAGCATTTAGATGAAGGACAAAGAATATCCTTTCCGAGTTTTGTGACAAGAAAGTTCTTGAAGTGAAGAAGTGAATTCTTCTAAACATATATCCTTAAAGTTGATATCCACATCCATAAAACTGAAGCAGAAGTGCATTTTTCATCCTTAAAGCATTTCATTAGCATAAATTCATACCCAGGCCATAACAACAAATTATTGTGAGAACAAACTATTACTCCCAACTGAGCAAGGGAAGAACATTAAGACCCCGCGAGAAGTTTCTATTGACAGCTTGGTTTTGAAAGTGTTCAGTGTCGTTCTGTTTGGTGAGATCTTTGAGATATTGGTGAACCTGAAATTAGGAGACATTGTATGTGGTGTACAGGAATGATTCTAAACTTCTTTCTAGTAAAGATGCTATATCCTTTTAGTAATTTATTGGAAAAGGATGGATAATTTAGAAAGTTACTTTGGTTTCTTCTGCCTATTTGCAGAAGCTGTAGAATATCCCTTAGCACAAGAGAGACTATTTTATGATTGAAGTAAGGGATACATTTCTAAGGAAAGAATATTTTGTACCCCAGAGATTATGAAAGAGCAGATAGAACAACTGAATTGTGTTCATTTTATCTTTTTAAACCTCATTTTTAATCTGATAAGAAACACACCTAGCAGACGACAGGCATACTCTAAATACACAAAGCCATGCTGGGAAAGAGGATTGCTCCTCTTTTCACTTAGAATGAGGGCTACAACTGTAACTAGCTGCTTACACTGGCGTGATGCCCAGCATGATTAATGATGCTTTCAAACTTCTGTTAGAAGAGCACTTAAACTTACCCTTATGAATCTCTTGTCTGTCATTTTTCCAGTGTTCTGCCTGTTTATTTGACTGCCCTGTTGCTCAGAGCAGAACAGCAGGCTAAGACTATGGAATTTGCAATTTATGAATGTACATGTTGTTAAAAGGAATATTTTCTGCCAAAACTCATATGAGAAGGGGAAAAAAAATGATGTGAGATTGGAAATTAGAGCCAATAAAGCACTGGGTGTCTGTTAATTAGCTTAATTGATCAACATGTCCATACTGTACACAGAGTCCGACAGTGCAAGTTTCTTCTTGCTTCTATATAGGAAGATTTGAAGGTTGTGGAAGGGTGGACAATTTAGGATTTAAGTCAGTATGTGTGTAAAGTACTTATATTTCTCCCCAGATTGCTTTAAATATGGTTAAAATTATTGTAGTATACTTACCTTTTGATTTCTTTCATGCTCTCTCATGATCTGTATAGTAAACTGTAGTGAAAGCTAAACTTGGAATAAGAATTACATTTCAATTTTTGGAGAAATTGTTTGAAATGATAAATTCTGTGTAGTAAAAAGAAGCAGATAACAGCATACTAGTTTTTAATTTTCTTATTTTAAAAGACAACTTATACTGCACCTCGGAGGACACTAACACCAGAGGAACTTAGCCGGGACATACAATCAGCTTCCATATCTATCCATCTTCTTTCTCAATACTGAGCACTGACTGGCAGCCCAATCCCCCAGGGCACAATCCATTGGGTATGTTAGCTGATTTCATCTTGGTGTGTTGAAAATGCTCTCAAAGCAGTCTTAAATACAGACACTTGACTTGAAAGAAAGCAACTTGTTCTGATTTTAGGTTGGTTTTAAAATCATTTTCTAGTAGGAAAATCAAAGCATTTTGTTGATTGTAATTTCATATATATGTTTATATAATTAATAAAATACAATAATGTCAAACAGAAAATCTAAATACTCCTGTACTATAAGGTTCTTATTGAAAAAATCACCCCTTTTTTCCAAAATATATCAATATTTTCACTTTAGAGCAAAATTCCAATTTTATAAGACCCAAGAAAAGAAAAATCCATCTGCAAATCTGTGACCCCCTTTGCTTGCAACACAATTATAAGTACACTTCAGCAATGAGATCACTCAGGTTGAAAAACAGTTTGTGTGTGCTCTCTAAATTAGAACAAAAGCAGATGATGTATAAGCTGGCAGAGAAAATTTGTCACTTATTACCACCTAAATATGAACAGCTAATTCAAACACCTAATGCAAAATTAGAGCTACCCTGGGAGCTCCACTGTTCATTTACTGCATGTAGTTTTCAGAATGTTTTTCATAAGTCGAACTGATCCTTTAATTCAACTCCCTTGTCGTTCTCAGCCTGATTAGTTCAAAACAAGAAAAAACATTTACACAATATGAACTATATTCTTATGTTATTTTCCTTGTATAGCTACCTCACACACAGATATAAATCTACTTCACACCATTGAATTTGGAAGACTTTAAGACAGCACTAAAGGCAAATTAGTGGCATGTGGCATATTCATGAATGACCGCCTAGGCTCTAATTTCAAATGCATGTGTCCAGTAAAGGCGAACTAATGTATTGTTTAAGATGCTATCTGGGGCAATCAAAGTTCTTATCACAGACACAACGAGTTTGCAGATACACTGGATAGACTCAAGACACTTAAATACTATTCAAAGAGGCTTGAAGCCTGAGAGTAAATCACAAGCATGCTTGCCCTTTTTTTCTTACCTACTGCTGAACTGTAGCTCAGTAGAAACTGATCCAAAAACAAAATACAGCCAAAAGTGATCATGTTTTTGAGCAAGAAAATATTCTTCGGCAGTAGGAAGATGATGACAGTGATTACTAGGTGTGAGAAGAAAGTAATATTTAGAAATCAGATTACATTCAATATATCTTTTATATTATCCGGGTAACAGAAGCAACCTTTGTGGCTGGTCCTGAGGTGAGGAAGACCACACAGTTGAAGACAGTAGAGAAACATGCCTAATTCTGACGACTGGAAGCATCGTATAATGATCATAGCAAAATAAATTCAACTTTGCACATTGTGAAATAAGGAAAAAGAAATAGCAGAAGTTTGAGAAAAGTGAAGGCATGTGATTGATCATGATCCTAGCAAATAGCTAATCCTTAAAAGACTTCATCGATTCCAGTTGTACTTAATCTATGGTTTTTATATTAAAAAACAAAAAATCTTGTTTCACTGACTTGATGTGTTCTGAGAATGTTTTTGTAAGTGGTTTTTGGAAGCTGTTTAAGAGAAAGAAAAAAAAAAGAAAAGAAATCTTCCCTGTCAAAAAAATAACCACTAATCTGGCAGCAGATTTATGCCAGATATTCTAGCATCAAAGAGTGGAAAACATCAACACTGGACTCTTCAAACACTCAGGAAGACAGCGGAGGAGATAGAGCTTTAGGCCAGCATTAGAAAGTCTGATTGAAGGATATTTCTTGGTACAACATCACAAAGAAGAACCCTAGTCTTTTCCTAGCAAGCCTGTAAATAAAAATGAATTGATGTTTACATAAATCAAGACAAAATATAAAATCCTGATTCAGTCACCAAAAAAAAAATTCTGAAGAACATATACTCATTACTGATAATTAACCTGAAATGAAAACCGAGGTCAGAACATGTTCAAATACAAGGTCAGGAATAAGAAAGACGATTAGAAGTGCTAATGCGCAAAAACAAACAAAAGCTCAACAAAATATCACACTATTAATTTCCTGTACTTTCATGGAAAAGATTTCTACCTAAAAATCTTGCTACAAAAGTAAACTAACTATCTTTGCAACATGAAGGATTTGACAAAAGCCTTATTTATGAAAATGGTTCTGAAGATGAATTCAAGAGACATTGACTACAAGAGACAATATTCATAAATTCACTATCAGCTGCACAATCTATAAATCAAGTTAAAAAACAGATATCTAGGAGTATCCAGATGAGCAAAAGACACTAGAAATGGTGAAAGAACTACCTATCGATTTTGGACCTCTGCTGGGGTAAATTTATCCAGGGAAAGAGGGCTGATTCTGAAATAAAAAAAGAAAACAAAACAACAGAGATTCTATTAAATCTGCCATTTAAAGATGAAGAGGGATTCCAATGTATAAAGCATTGGAAAAAAAAATATGTTCAAAAAAGAAATCAGTTGTGAGAAATACATTGACACTACCAGCAAAGGATGAAATCTATTACAGGAAGAAAGATGGTTGTAGTTTTTCTAGAGACAAATGTTACTTTAGATCTAATAAAGAATATATTAACTGTCCTGGACTTTTTAAATACAGATATGCGGAAAAAAATTGTTGAAAATAGCTCTTTTTTGAAAAGACCATGTCTTTTCAAAAGAACAAGTCTATGTGACCTACAGAATTATGATAGCTTGCATTCAAAGACAACTTTTATATAAAAGGAATTTAAAAGGTCAATATCTGGAAAATATCCTGTGTTTCCCAGGTAGTATTTGTAGTGTAGCTGGCATTACAGCGATTTTATACTTCAGAGTAAGGGGAAATAAGGCACAGTAAAGTATCTCTTGATGATCTATCAACAGGAGAGTATTTTAACAAAATCTGTTATTGAAAATAGAGAAGAGGTCCCATATCCATCTAAATAGGATAAATGCTGTGCAAAGACAGGGCACTTCCTCTGCCATTTAGCCTATTCTCTAGGCTGATCAATCCCTGCTCTAAGGAATCCCTGCGAGATCCCTGCTCTCTCAGCCTTTCCTTGTATATCAAAATCTCGGTGGCCCTTTGCTAGACTTGCTCCAGTGTGTCCATGTCTCTTTGGCACTGGGGAGCACAGCTCTGGACAGAGCATCTCACCAGTGCTGAGAAGAGGGGAAGGATCACCTCCCTTGACCTAATGCTGCCTAGAAGGCTGTTGGCTACCTCAGGGTACCAAGGCTTTTGGTACCTCAAGGGCACATTGCTGGCTCATGGTCAACTTCTTGCCCATCAGCATCCTTACGTCCTTCTCCACAATGCTGCTTCCAGAAGGCCAGCCCTTTGCATGGGGTTTTCACTTTTAGGTGCAGGACATAGATGATGAGGCCAGTCAATCAAAAAAAAACAGTTTTACAGAACTAAATATCACCCACTCTGTAAAGAAGATACAGATAAGTTCCTTCTTCCTATTTTTTCTCTGCATTTTGACAAATCAGGAAGTTCAAGAAGAGTTTAAATGGCATGAGGAAAATTCTGTGTGCAGGACGGATTTTTGGAAAGGCAACAGTGTAGGGAGTAACAGGGTGGAATGTAAGAGGATGTTGACTCAGACAGGGATATAGAGGAAAAAGCTTGCCATTATTTTTGGACCAAAAAGATGCAACCATTAATGTTTGGAAATTGAAATGTAAGGTTAAACTTTCAGGATATTTGGTCCCTGGAGTAATAAAGTTCCCATTGTTATAAAGGTATGATCGGCTGTTCAGGAACACGTGTGGACAGTTTTCACTGAGAATAGGGCTGGACAGCTTGTTTGGGTCACTCCGTATTTTCCCAATAAGAAGACTTCAAAAACTCTCCTTGTTCAGACATCAAATGGACCAAAAGTGGGTCATTTCCAGCAGCTACATCATCAGATAAAATGATCATGTTTATCACAAAGGCAAAATAAGAACTTGGAAACTTTTCCTATTAGATTAAAAAGAGGAAGTACATATGCCTCTTTGTTCTTCTTATGCACATCCAGTAAGAACTACTTATTACCTAACACATATGGCTTCCAATATGATGGTCAAAGATGGTCAAAGATGGTATAAAATACCATCTTCCCTGACTTATTGTAGAGATTTTTTCCCCTGTAACACGTGACTAATATAAAGGCAATCTAATTTATGAGTCTGTGTCCTGATTTAAGTGGAAATAAAACTAAATCAAATCAAGTGCATAAGAGCAAGCTTTTCGCTGCAAAATTATTTTAAGGACAAATGCAATGAGAAGAGACAAGGTGGCTAATAGCCTAAACATGTGCCAAAAATCTATGATGCTTCTTTTCATGAGAAAATATAATACTTAGTTTTTTGAAGGGGAGCAGGAGGAGGAGGCAGGGAAGAAGAAGTTCAAAATAAATGTACAGTAGTCCAGGACTTGCATCTGGAGAGATTGGAGATAAATAACTTAATCTTAAAGGATGACTGTAGTGTTATAGTACATGATGTAGTACATGTAGTGTAGTATGCAATTTCTTGTACAATTTTTATTAAGCACCTAAAGCAGATTTCACACACTAACTTACACAGCTATACAAAAAAAATCCTATTTTGATCAAATTGAGAAAATACAAAGCAGTAACAGAAGGAAATTTGTGCCCAATACTTTTAGCACTGAATAAGTTTGTCACAAAATAATATGATAAGCAGATCATGATAGACTGCCAGATCAGTCTCCTCACAAGGACTTATGGCCAGTGGCAATCTTCTTACAATCTTTTTACATCTAATCAATAGGCATACCCTGAGAAGGACAACTCCTAATTTACTTGCCTCTGTAAGTCTGAGTTGTTTCTGATCTGCACCAGGCCAAAATTTTGATGATAACTAGGAAAAAATGCAGTGTCTGGGATTTGTCTTGGCGATAAATACATAGGTAGTACAGCTACAATTGGCCTTGAAGTATACTGTAAAGTAGGATGTTTAAACAGTTCACTACGTTATGCTACTAAGATCTCTGGGTATTTGGTGTGATGGGGAGGCATTTTACTTATGTTGACAATAACCGAACATTGAAGGAAGAATCTTAGTGATACACAGGTAAGCATGAGATTTCTGAAAAGGGGTGGAATGTATGACTGGAGGTTATAGGTCATGTACACAGGATTGCATTTGTTAGCTTGTAAAAATTGCTTGTAAATTAGCTTGTAAAAATTTTAAATTAATTTCTATAACCATTTTTAGGGCTGCTTGATAGTTACTTGTGTGATTGCCAGCAATAGACCAGACAGATATAAGCAAAGAAAAATCAATTATTTCTACCTAACTCTACATTAAAAGTTTATGCCTAAAGCATCAAAACGTGTAAAATTTGTATTTATTTATGTTGTGTTGTAATAGGGTGAAACCTATCTAAAAGCACTGCTCAGATAAAATGAGGTCTGAACTATATCTGCTTCAGCTCTAACTGATTTGAAATTTCTGATAAAACTGAGAAGCACAGATAATTGTCATTTCAGAGGTCTACCTGAAAGCAGCGCTATGAAATCTGAATTATATGTGCTCTGTTTAAATGGTTTAAGTATGCCCTGAAGAAGAAGAAGGAAAAAAAAAAAAAAAGAGCACAAATGTATTGTTCACAAATTCAAAGATTTGCAACACACTTGGGATGGCATGTCAGGAGGTGACAGGGACTCAGGTAATTGCCACTAATTTGCGCCTATTTAGATATGAAGAAAGTCAGAGAGATTAGTCTTGGGCTACATAACTAAGAGGCCATAAATGGCTTATGCAGATTGTCTAAGTTAGAAAGCAAGAAATAGTGAATACAACAACCCTGGAAAGGGTTGGCCAAGACATTCAGCACTTCGCACAAGACTGGGACCATAAGGAAATGGTTACACATAGCTGATGAGGCCACCAGCCTATATTAGGACACCTTGACTGCTTGAAGTGAGTGTCCTGTTCCCCAAGTTAATTTCATGTCATTGATGGGTGGGGTTCTTGTGGTTATCCACCCTAGATTTATCCATGATGTCTTTATTTGATCTCCAGGCCACTACTTCCAAATTTGCTCAGGATTCCCTCTAAAAAGGAAGACATTCAAATGGTCAACACATTGAAAAATGCTACTGAGAGCTCTTAAACTGATGGCCTTGGCTAGGGAATCATATTAAACACCTACTATTCCTCCAGCAACTTGTGCTTCTTTTCAGATGTTAGGAGGCTCAGTAAGCAGTCTCCCTTTGGTTATTTGACATGAGAAGAAAGCCTGCAACAAGTGAGAGGTCAAAACTTCAATACATGTAACAGAAATCCATTCATTTAACATGTCTAAAATATGGTATGCAATTTCTATATAGCATTGCCCTATAAATGTACCAACAACTCTCTTTTTCTGCAGCAATAATGGCATCTTGTGGACAGTAAGTTAACCCGTAGCTGTGAATATCCTACTATATTCAGACTATATTCAGTATCTATTCATGAGGCTTCAGAAACACAGGCAACCATAATTCAAGCTTGAGACTTGTCATTCAGGATTACAATTTGTCTGCTTTCATTTCATTCACACACTGTTCTAAAACAGCCTGAAAAGTAATATCGTTTTAGAGACAGTCTCACAGTTTTATCTAACAGACAATTAAAGTGTTTTTTAATCAGGAATCACCCAGGTATCCAGGTACTTATGACAAGGTGGATCAGATTACTTCAAATGTCCTCACTTAAGCATTTTGGAAGGATATTTTGTGGAAGGATAAAAAACACAGTGTTGAATGTTGCATCTGAGAGTGGGAGTCAGAGGAAGTAAGATAGGATACAACAGTATAAATGGAGGGAAACACCAGCCCAAATATTTGTTCTCTCCATTTGCATAGAAGCTAAAGCGAGACTGGAGCTTCATATTTAAAAGAAATACTTTGATAGTTTGATAGGACCTAGAATACTGGTATTTGCACTTGTCAAGTTCCACTCTTCTCCTTGCTCTCCCCACTGTAGCCTCTGTTTGTTGCTGCCGTATATGTCTGATATATATATACATGCTTCTTTCTTTAATAAAGAAAAGCCATTTCTCTTACTGCTCTTCAGAAGCCATATTAATATTCCTCTCACTAACTTCACAAAGTTTCAATATTCCTGAGGTTCTAGCACTATAGATCTCCTGGGAATAGAACCAAAAGAAAGAGAAGCACATATTCTTTCAAAACAAGATGAAGTGTGGCAGTCAATTGATACTGGATCCTGCAACCTTTGGAGATACGAACAAGGTCAATATTTCCACCCAAGTGCAGAGTTCTGTGCCAAGAGTTGTCTCTAGTAACAAAAGTGTAACTTCAGTCTCTTATGTACCAATGTTTATAGATACTGGCAAAAGTTGAAGATGGCAATTTTCCCAAACAAAATGTCTACAGCTACACACTGACCAATAATGAGTACCTGAGACTGGAATAAGTCACTAGATGCAATGTGCTGGATCAGGGGCAATTGAATGTGGGAATGGAGTATTACCTGATACTTACTACATCTCTTAGATCCATAATTTTGCACCGTGACAACAGGAGGTCTGAAAGACATAGGTTCTCTCATCCTGACTGCCATGTCATAATCCCCAGTAATGAGTATTAGTGTGCTAAAAAAAATAAAAAAAAAAAGAATTACTCGACACTGCCACAGTCAAAAGTTGAAACTAAATTGGCATAACATTGTAGTTCAGAGACCAGTTAGCATTTTTCAAACACCAAGGTGGGGTCTACAAAAATAGCAAGAAAAATAAAAGCCAGATGAAGACATCACACTTCCACATATCAGAAAAACTAAAAACAATGATGTATTTAAAAATGTGATAATTCTACTGGTTTGCCAAACCTTGATACTGCTAAACAAGATGTATTCTTTGCTGGAGTTAAGGTTGCCAGTAAGAACAGACAGCAGAAATATATCCATATAATACTATTCATTTGTTTCTGCATTTGAACTCTTTTGTCCTAAAAGAAGCAGGATCTATTTCTAATGTTAAGAATTACAAAAGTATCTTTAGCCTGTGCCGATATTTTAACAAGGACAGTTAAAAATCCATAGGACTGTCAAGATGTACGTATACATGTACGTATATGTTTATCTACTTTAAAAGGAAGGACACTGAAGCCTTAATATCTTACACTGCAAATATACCAGTCACTTTCTATTTTTAACATATATAAAGCTCAGGAAGCTTTTAACGGCCGTGCTTTTGCATGCTACTTAGCAAGAGTACCACCACTGTACTCAGACTCCCAAACCACACTTAGTTGTTCACTGTTGCACAGTGCCCTGATCACATTAACAACTTTTACTCTCCGGGCCCATCCATCAAAGTAACTCAGATCCCCTCTTCTGCTTCAGGGATGCTAGGAACATTCTATAACAGGAAAGTTAAGGAAACACTGACTGATCAAGCACCAGTAGTGAACATCTTTAATCTCTCCTAGTTACAACTTTATTCTTGTTTTTGTTACACATTTGGCTTCCCTTCACGCCACAATTTTAGAATATTAGTCTGCTGAAACTGGTCTTTTTTTTTTTTTCCAATCTAACAATTAGCCTCAGTGATATAATTCAGTGTGTGACTTGGAGTGGGAAAAGAATATGTTATGTCAAGCAGAAGTGTTTTAATTCTAGTACAAAAATAATGTTTTGTTTAGAAACATCCCCTGTAAAGTCTATTTGGTGCTAATTAGATTATTCGTTTTAAACTGTTTCACATTAGACAATCAGAAAGTTTAAATATTTTTAATAAATATAATCCTTCAAAATCCAGAAACTGTGATGAGTGATAAAACTCACATTATCACATCTCTTTCCTAGCCTGCAATATCTTTGTTTTCCTGACTGTCTTCTGACTATGACCAGTAGAGGGCATTTCAGGACTGACTTACGTGCATACAACGCTTAAAAAAAACCCTGGCATTTCTATCAAAAATAGTAATTTGATTATACTAGAGGTATTTATGTTTAAAGCTTAATAAATACTTTAGCATAAACTCTGAAGATTCAATGTAAATACCAGCTCACTAATATTTAAATAAAATGTCACATGCAACAATCATCTGATTAAGTGCTCTGTTTCCAAAATTGTACTTGTTTTTTGTGCATATGCCACTGAACCACTGTAAAATGACATTTAAGCAGTTAAAGACATAGGCATATTAAAACTTAATATATAATGCCACTTAAGCAAGGGGGAAAATTATCTGCATAGAAGTTAATGGTTGCAAGATTTTATTTTAATGAGCAAAATGCCTATTTCAGCATTATTAACCATTTAATTGTCTGTCCTTTACTTCATTTATGAGATTATTCATATCTGGTTAAATCTTTTTTTGCAAATTGGCTGAATAAAACCAAATGAGATGCTCATCCTGTCTTAAAACATATCACACTTCAATATAGTCCTGTGAGTTTTGGGTGTATCTCTTCAAAGTGAACTGAAAATCTGAATTGGATAAATACGATACTCAAGTGAGCACAAATGAAAACAAGTGCTAAAAACACAGCACTTACTGAGCTGTTGTTAAAAGGTGTACACCTAAATCTGCTTGCACAGTTTCATGCCCAATTGCAAGAGCTGGACTTTTCAAGTGCAGATATTCAGTTACCTGCCTTGATTGGAGCTTGTAGTCGTGCTAAGGGTGCTTGTGTAACTGCATGCCCTGGCCTGGGAGGCTCAGGCTCTAAGTGGGTTGCTACCACAGACTGAGGAGAGTCAGACGCAGCTGTGCCCTGATTAAGTGTTTCCTCAGATTACAGCACTTTAGTTTGTTCTAAGACGAGTGACAGAACTTTTTACAAGAGTTTCTGCAGACTCAGAATGAGAACTGGGGAGAGACCTTAACAGTAAAGTAGCAGTGCATGAAGGTGTTGTCTAGCTGGCCTTGGGACAGGATTTAGACATGGAAGAAGGCATTATTTCTTTAGCCTTCTAACAAAACTTAGAAACTGTACTTTGACTTAGTTTAATGTTGCTGTCATCTTCCACTGCATGATGAGCCACCCTGTCAGGAGCACATACTCAGCATCATTCACAGTTTAAACAGCATTTCCATATTTTCTTAAACACAAATTCCCACATGTGGACCCATAGCAAAGCATCAGTTTGAGGAGGAATGGCATTAATAAGTTGCAAACCTCCCTACTTGCTTCCGAGGAGACAAAAAGCTCAAGACCAATACGTGCCATATGATTGTTATAATCCCTAGTTGTACTGCTGGCTGCTAATTATTTTGTGGAGTGAAAGCATATAGATATGTATGTAAGCACACACATATATACATACATATATATATATATAAGTTTATGACCTTGCTGCATTTTATCTAAAAAAAAAAAAAGTTTCCCAAACTACATATTTCCATACAGTTTACCACTGAGAACCTGAAAAACCTGTTCTTATGCAAATCTGTCCTGAAATAAGATTGCTTTTGGCAAGGCATATTCCT
This sequence comes from Tinamus guttatus, assembly GCF_000705375.1. Next base: position 306,135 of record NW_010586480.1, read on the forward strand.
GGGGGAAATTCCCAGTCAAACAAGTAGAGTGATACTGATCTAATGAAAAGAAAACTATAATGATAATGACAGAAGGAAGAGTGCAAATGGCTATTAAGTATACATGCCTGATGTGGTGGGGATCAGGCTTCACTCTCAGGGTGATCTGGCTAAATGAGCAACCTGCTTAAGGTCACCTTCAACCTCTATGTAAAGATTAGCCAACATTTTAAAACTATGCCTCCACTGTGCACTTAAATCACCAGCACAGGAAACTAGATATAGATTTTCAGTCACTTCAAGTGACAAGAGACTATGAAGTTCAAAGCACTGGATGAAAAACTGTTTTTCCGAAGCTAAATGCTAAAGAAAAAAAATGATTGAAGTAATAGAAAGACACCTCAGGTGTAAACTCGCTGTACACTTAAAGCAGCTTAATGACAGGCTGCCAGGGAAAGGGATGATCTTGCTCTCCTACCCACCCCAGCTGAGCTCTGTTTGCCTTGGACCTAGTGGCAAGACCACAGCAGGAGCTGCATCCAGCTCCTCACTGCCATGGGGATGCTCCATAAGGGAGGAGAAGTTGGGAGCCAGAGCTGACCAGGGCACGGGCGCTCACCAGGGCATAGTCCTGCAGCACTTGAGCAGGGTGGGTAGAGCTCAGTGCTGATGACATTCGGGTGGAGACAACCAACCTACAACACAGATCTGAGTCTATCGAGAAGATAAGGCCAGAAGCAGCACAGCAGAGAGATACACTTAAAGTACAGTTCAAGTAAGGACTGATGGCTCAAGGAGCTCCTAGAGGGTGTGGGTAGAGTCCCTGGAGAGCTGGTCAGGTCCATTTGGACAATTAGCATGCTCAAGGGACTGATGTCTCCTATTGCTGAAAACTGTAGCCCGTATTGATACTCTGTCTCCCTCTCACTTAGGTTTTCAGCAATGACACAAGAGGTATAAGTGATAGTAATATGCACTGATTTATCTCATCTGCCAACTGGAATTGTCACTTCAGCAGTTGACAAGCATAACAGAGTTTACATCTGCTCTCTACCCCAACACTGATGGAATAATAATAAAAGACTGTTTCGTTAAACCTGAATATGAGTGTTTGGGAGGACCCATGTGATTGCCATAAAGGTAGGAGTTCAAACCAGTAGAGACAGAGGACCTTATGGAATAAAACCCTTCTGGAAGGGAGAGGGAGAGAGAGAGAGCATATGTGTTATGGGGAGAAGGAGTTATTTTGAGAAAGGAACAAACAGATGACTGGACTACAGTTAAGATTTTGGATATAAGAAAAAAAATCAGGAAGACTGAAAAAAATGAAAAATAGAAAAAAAATGAAAAGTTAGTTTTGGAAATTTCATAGGCAGGCTAGTGGGCTTGCATTTTATTTTGCTGGTTCTTAATTTTCAGTTAAATTACTTCAGGAGGAAGACTAGGTTCCAGGAATCTTCAAACAAACAAACAAAAACAGCCAAAAAAAAAGAAAAAAAACCACCCACAAAGACAAGATCAAGAGGAATGAGAAAGGACCTATAAAGAATTCAAGGCCTGTATTGGACACAAATTTAACTTCAGCTTCAAAGGACTTTGCGTTTTAAATGGTAGCACTGTTCTATTAGATGTCTACAGTATGTGTCATAGGGCACATACAGCAATCATTATATTTGGTATGGCAGCTAGCCATCACAGGGATAGATGTAAGAACAGATGTTCTGGATTTCACCAAAAATGTTTTCTCACTGTTTTGCTTTCTAACATTGTTGCATGGAGTGGGAGAAGGACTGAGAGACAAGATTCAAGAACGCTGGCACCCTGCATTGCTACTGGAGACTGGCTCAAATCCACCAAGTTACCTGCTGCATTTCATGATTCAACTAAAGTTGCTAACATTATTGACAAAAATTCTTTAATACCAGGCCAAGAGCGACTGCATTTCTCCCATACGTCCTTGGAAATTTGATTCTTCATAAGTGCATAGCAAAGATTTTACCAAAATCCATGGAAACATGGGAACAGGAGAGGTCTCCCCCACCACAATATTTCTTCAGGGAAATTAAAGACCCTCTTTTCCTGGTGAATATCTGGCACATCCCTCAATTTGATGATATCAAACTGATGTCATCCAACTGTTTGTGATCTTCCTTCACAAAGATCTGTAAGGAAGAGAGATAAAGCTATTTTCAGTTAGACCACACATGCATTTCATGCCAGAGCAACTCATAGCCTACTCCTCTAACAACATGTCAGCTCTCGTCACAAACTACCTGCTGGTGTCTGTGGTCCTCTGGGCAGTAAGGGACTGCTTCCTGGCTTCATAATAACAAGGCCTGATGACTAAAGGAGGATTTGGGCTTCACAACAGCATTTTGTGACTTATGGGTTAAGAGAAGGGGTATGAGGGGTATCCCCTCAGCTTAAAGTCAGGGAGTTGTAGGGAAGGCAGATACAAGACTCTCACCATGACATAAGGAGGAGCAGCCAGTAGGGGAAAAAGGAAAGAATAACTGGAACTGGAGGTCTTAGATTCAGCAAGGTGCCTGGCTACAGGACATACTTCATTTCTATTTAAAATTTCAAATGTCTATTTTAAAATAAAACATAATAAAAGGGAAAAACTTAAAATCATTCAAGGTACCAAATAACTCTGCTTTTGGTTGTGTCCCCATAAGGGTGCATTCATTTGAAGGAATGAGGTTGTATTTCTCAGGAGAGAAAAATACATGTTTCTCAGCAGGTGACTTCTGATAGAGACTGCAGTGACCACGGACTTCAGGACCAATCACTTGGAGTGGCAGATGAGTAAAGGAAATGAGCAGTCTCCACTTCTTTCTTGTGGAGAAATATGTAAACCGGAAACACAAACTTGAGAAACTATGCAGATCTCAGAGTAACAATCAGAGTAACATCTGAAAAACAGCTAAAAAGTCTTGTATTTCTTCAAAGTCAGACCTCCTGGCAGCGTCCCATGTAAGCAATGAAGTCCAAGACAGTTTACCTTATATGATAGCAAGCAGATAAGAATACAGAAGTGATAATTAAAGACATAAAATGCCCAACACAAGGTGGCAGTAAGGGACATCCAAGAGCAGCCATTCTCAGCATGGAAGTAAGAGGGAAAGTATAGGGAAATCAGTGAATATGGCCCGTATATACACTGAGTAAATGGAAGCTCAAGGACTGACAGTTTTACCAAACTCTCAGTTGTACTTTCAGTCTGTGCAAGTACACAGCACTTTAACTGGATTTTATATCTTTGTGTGTAGGAATTATTCTTTATAGTAAAAATAGCAGTGGGATATCAAAAAAAAAAAAATCATGAGAGTACAGCCACAATTTTATATACAATTACCACAGCACTCTAGCCTGTCAGCATTTGGTATTATGGGTTTGGTGGCTGAATCAGCAGATCTTTTGAATGGAAACCCAAGAAATGAAAATATGTGAAAAGTTCATTTGCTATCCCAAATATTTTATTTTCCAGAGCTATAAAGATTCGATAGTGAAGACAGCTGGAATGCATGTTACTAGATATAGGAGTTTACCTTATGGTGTGCTTTAATTACATGCTTACAACTTTTTGGTTTTCCATGGTAAAAAGTCACAAGAGCACTACATAAGACAAACAAACAAAAAACCCTAATTTTTTGGTGTGGTATTCTTCTTCTTCTTCCTTTTTTTTTTTTTTAATGAATCAACTGATTTGTTGTTGTGCTGCCTTTCAGAGGAACCTTGGAAGATTGGAGAAAAGGACCTAGAGAAATCTCATGAAGTTCAGCAAGGCGCTATGCCAAGTCCTGCACCTAGGAAGGGTGAGAGCCATGCCCTAGGACAGGCTGGGTGTTGACAGGCTAGAGTGCAGCTTGGCAGAAATAGACCTGGTTGACCATGAGCCAATATATGGCAAAGAAGACCAGCAGATTTGCAGGCTGCATTAGGGCTGACAGCAAGCCCAGGGAGCTATTTTTTCTGTATTCGTTTGCTACATTTTTTTTCCACTGCTGATTTGATATGTGTTTGCCAATTTGATTCACTTTCAGAACTATATATCTCATTTATTTTAAGGAAAAGAGAAAGTGTCAATACCTGTAAGCAAAGGAACTACCTGAAACACTGAACCTAATTTAACAGAATTATTTTTTACCTCTGAATTTCGAAGTTAACTACCAAAATATCAGCAGCACAAAAGCTATTTTCAGGCACAGAGATTCTTTATAGTACTGTCTGATTATTACAGCAAAATAAAAAGCATAGTCCCTAGAGTTATAAAAATCACATACTTCTTCAAGAGACAGCTTTAAAGCTTTTACTGAATCTTTATTTTTTCACAGACCAGAAGACAAAAAAAAAAAAAAAAGCTTGACTTTGCTTTTCCATGTAATCTATTCTTTTTCAACATAGCATATATTTTCCACTTAAAAAGAAAAGGCAATAAAGTAGATGACCCAAATCAAATGATCAAATAGGTTTCAGAGGTATTGAAGGAATTATGGATAAAGATTTTAAGTAACCTTAAAGGTTTTAAGTAACCTTTTTTAAAACTCTCAGAAACATTAGGGCAAAAGATTGTGTGTGCCTCAGTAAGATGAATGAAAAACTCCCCAACCCAGCTTAATTTTCAGAAACATCGAGTAGCTTGATAAAAAATGGATATGCCTTTATATGCTATTTTAGGAAACATAACCTAAAAGCTCAGCTCCACCTACATGCAGGAACTTCTTTGTTTTATCAGTAAGGTTCTCTATGGTCCAAATGAGGAAGAGGTCTAGTATGATAATTTGTAACACAAGCCCTAGAATGCGGTCTTTGAAAACCTTGCCTAAATTAGTGCTTAAGTTTCCTTCAGAAAAGTTATCTCATGATCTCAGCTTTGCTTTCTGCACATACCCAGACCATCATCTGGCATAAAAAGCCCTGCATCTGCCCCTATCCTATCCTAGATGGAAGTAATTGGTAGTATGTTTTATTATAACGGGATGTTCCACCTAAACTAATCTATTGGAGCAGTCAAACTTTCCTTCATTTTCCCTGGCAGCACTTTCACTTCTCACAGGACTAGTTTTGTGCTAGTGTGACATCGGTGTTTCCTTGGAGCCCAAGAGTGGCTAGGGAAGCAGTGCCTTGGAAGGAGCCGAGTCCCGCAGCATGGGCTGGGAAGGCCCTGAGACTGCCCTCTTAGTGCAGCTAAGCACTCCACTGCTCACCTTACCCTAACAAAGTCTGACTTTTTTCTTCAGTCAGAAAGCTTCAAGAAGGGGAAAGGGCGGCTAGTGTCCATTTGGCCTTCAGAATTTCTATGGAGAATGCCAGTGAGAACACAAATAAGCATTTCTAAAATTTAAATTTTAGCTGCAGTTTGAACCAGTTCAAAGTCCATCCTTAGTGGGATGAACACTAGTATTAATAAATCCATTCCAGAAGAAAAAGAAGTTTTGCAATACGTGACAAAAGAGATGAGCCATATCCAGGGTTATTGTTTGCTTTTATTTGTTATAGCATTTGCAACCCTTCTCTCCACACTCACAACACAGAGACAACCCTTGACCGAAACAGTTAAGAGCTAAAGGTAAATTGGAGGAGTGAGAATCAGGAGAGAGTAGACAAGTCGTCCAAACAGATTTGGACAGAGAATTCTAAGTTGTTTAAATTTGTCTAAGGAGAATTGAACATTGACTTTGAAGTAAACGTAGATGCTATCATTACAAGTGTTTTAGAAATGAATTAAATGACCTTATAAGTCATAGTCCATATGAAGAAAAAAAAAAGTCGCTGAAGCTAAAGAACCAGTTCTGAAAAGAAATTAAGAGTAGAGAGGAGCAGCGATATCTAAAGATATGTGATGAGAAAAACAGGTAACAACCAGCAAGGGATCTGCAGGTGTGTGGAGATAATGCTGACTGGGCATTCTGTTTTACCACATATGAGGCCTTCAATCCAAAATGTGAATCCTAACAAAACCTGTGATGTGATAGAGATCATACCCCACATAAAGATATTTAACCAAAAAAGTGTTTGTGGGAGGAGATGAAAAATGCCCAATATGAAATGACTTATCTTTAGTGAGTAGGAGTTTCCTGTTAAACAGGATGATTATGTGACCTACTTCAGTCTGGCCTGTAACAGCAGTTTATGTGCCCACAGAGTTCCCAATCAACATTTTTTGCTACACATCACATAGCACCAGAGCCCAGACAGAGGGTTTCCCATGACTGTTAGAATCCACAGACGGGCTTCCCCTTTGGATTAAAGATGGGATGACAGCCTGTTGGCAGAAGAACTGCAGACTGACAAATGCCACTTCTTGTTTTCACATGAGAAATACTGTTTCTCTGGCATATGCACATTTTTTGGATCTGTTTGGACTCTGCCACATCTCTCTGCCTCAGCAATTTGAAGCCATGAGGCTGCCCTTTCTTTTGAGACAACGTAATTATGTGGTTAGAAGATCCCTCCACTGCTTGGAGGATGCTGTTTCATCATGGGCATTATTGTTTCACTCAGACCTCAAACTGGTTTTCCATGTTTTCATGATCACCATACTGTATGATTATGGTTCTTTTTGCATGTTTATGCAATCCTGTTTTCATAGAATAGAACCTGCTCTCCATTTAAAGGGAATGACATCAGTGTACTTACTCAGCTAAGAGAGAGAACTGCATATCCTGTTCTCAGATACAATTTAACTCTAATACTAGTCTCTAATAGAGAATCATTTTCACATAGTCATTAACTTGACTGAACTGCATATCTGGATGAGAGAAAAATGATGATGTGCAAGCTGTAATTCTGAATTTGAACTCAGAAGATCTGAGTTAGCTCCTTTCCCTGCTACAAACTTCCAGCAAGGCCTTGAACAAGTCACTTGCCTCAGCTCTCTTGCATTACAGTACCTTCCCACAGGACTAAGAAGGCAAATCTCTGTCTGTGTAAGATGACTACCTACTACACTGTTTTCTTTTTTCTAATAACCTCTACGACAAATAACATCAAAGCAAAGATGTTTAACTTTCCAAATACAGTCTCTAACATGACAAGGGCCGCACAAAAGAAATCAAAGTATGGTAGCTTCTAAGAGACTTTCAAGCATAAGCTTAGTAAAGTAGATCCATTAAAAATATTTAAGTTGCCTATGTCAATGATATATTGTTATTTATTCTAAAGGATCCAAGTGTTCAGAATAAAATAAAATTAATTAAAAATAAAGCTATTAACAACAGTTCTACCACTAGATACAGGCACACTAGGACAGAGTTCAGGTTATGTATGTGAATGCAGCTTTGTAATTTCCCAGTCTTTTAAATTTTATTTAAAGCTTTAAAAATATTATCTTTAAAAGATGGAGATAATTTGCTTGTGTGGAACTCCCTACCTGTATGAAATCCTAGCAGTTTTCTCATGAACCATGGACTTAACACAAAGCTCAATAAGGCAAGACTTCCTCCAGATGAGGCTTCCTGCTCCTTTGCATCGGAGCCACATGCAGAAAACATGATAAAAACAGAACTACATTTTTCTTCAAAGCATGCTGACTGAGTGAGGCAGAGACCTATCTCTAAAGTAGAAAGGATTTGGGAAGAGGAAACACACTCATTTGCTCTAGATACAAAGAAAAAAAAAAAAAAGTGGAGAGAACTTTGTTCCACTAACCCAATGACTTCCACTCAAAATGACAGCCTAAGTCATCTTTGGACAAATACAAGTTACCTGATGAATATTTCCCTTCAGAATGACAACACCAGAGAGGAAACTGTTTAACAAAATTTAAATGACTAAAGTCCTGGAAAACAATCAGAACTTCCCTTTAGTTCAACAGGCTTTCAAGCAGGCCTAATTAAGCTTAACCTTTGGAAGACAGATAAAAATGCAAATAGGCCAGGTCCCACATCCTCAGAACGCAGATGTTGTTAAGATTTCAATTATATTGTCTATTCTCCAGGTAATCTGATAAACTGGGGATTAATCCCAATGGTTAGGAAGTATCAATAGGCAGATCAGAGAGATGATGCAACCTAGAGATATCATAAAAGGAAAAAAAAAAAAAAAGAACTAGGAGGAGCCTGAAGAGGTGTTGTACCTTAAGCATAATTGATATTGCTTCGGGAGAAGGATAGACTACACAGTTTTCTAGGAAAGTTGTAAGTAAGTGCTCTACTAATAATACTTTTAAAAACAAATGATTTACTACTTACTATTGCAACATTTAAGTATCTTTAGCCCTAACTTTTTTTATTTTCTAATTTAACTTGAATCTTTCACGCTGCAATTTCAACCATTACTTCTTGTCTATCTAAAGAGCTCATGGAAAACAGATATTTTTCTCTTTGAAGTATACTAATAGCACCCTTCAGTATTCTCTCTGTATATTATGCACACTACATTCCTTCAATATTTCCTTATTTTTTCTAGCTCTCTGATTGTTATCACTGCTGTCCATTTATGTCTGTCCTCATACTTCTTCAAACACCATATGGAAAGCAGGAAGAAGTACTCGAGCCAAGAGCTTACTTAAAATGTATCTGCTATAAAATATGCATTTTTTGCAACAACATTGTTATTTTGTGTTCAGCTTGTGAATCTGATCTGACCTAAAGACTGATGTAAAACATATTACATTTAAATAGTTGTTCCCACATTTGCACCTTAGTGTAGGCTATTGCACTTTTTCCAAAACATAACTACAAATCACTCCTCAATACACCTACAGACTATTGTACCATAATGTCATTGACAAATTTAACATTTTTGTTTGTTTTTTTTTGTTTTCTTAAAAGAGTCCCCAAAAGGTGGATTCTTTTTAACCTGGATGGTAACCCTGTTAAGTCCTTTGAACTCACATGTACAATTTTTATTTTAAAAAGTAGTCTCTTCCCCTCTTCCCTCTATAGGACCACTTGGTTTAGATACTGGAAATGAGAACCATTCCTACAGATTCAGTTTCAGAGAGTTCTTACGTGAAATTCTCTGTCCTTTTTAGGAGTCATGTCTAGCAAGAAATGAGACAGAGTATTGATAAGAGCAAAAAAAGAGTTTTGTGGGTTTTTTTGTTTGTTTTAGAAAAGCATAACATTTGGAAAAAACGAACAAAAGGAAGTGAGTTTCTGTAGTCTAGAAAAAAAAAGATGGAGGAGAGACATCGTATAAACATCAGAAAAAGGACAATAATCAATTGTTGCCACTGGGAGGAGAATAAGAAGAAATGTTATTAACTGCCAAATCTAGATGGAGCAGCTTTTCAGTAGCATTGTGCCTTAAGGCACCCCTTAAAGAGACTGGGAGAATATCTTTACAAAAAAACATGAAGGGGCCATTGAGATCTTTGTCAGGGGTATGCAGAACCTTAGAAAGGGAAATCAGTGTTCTTCCTTTGACCTCTTTAGCTTTAAATTTCTACATTTTAAGGGGATGTATACTGTGTGAAATATCCATGGAAGAGAAGGAAGTAAAGGAGTGTCATAAAACAGATAAATTATGCAATAAATGTTTGGTTAGTATTTTCTTCTCCAATTCTATGTAGGGAGAGCAAGGAAATAAATCATCTTTATTAATCTCTAATTTTACTTGGGAATTCCAGATTAGGAGTGTATGTTGCTTAAGGCAGCTGTCTTCACTCTACAGTGACTTTCAAAATGGACTAGCAGCAACCTGCCCCAGTTTAAATTCCTGTGATGTAAGAAACTTTGGATAGTTTTGTGAACCTCATGTGCCACAGGCTGGGGACAGATTTAAACAGGCATCTTCTCTCCTCTTCTCTCAGATATGCCATGATCATGGAGTGATTATTCATTTTGTAAGTTACTGATATGAAAGTGAATTGTTTTACATCACACTGAACTTAATGCCAAAACTTCTAATTTCCCATTCTGAGTCTCTGTGAGCTATATGAAGATAATTATCACCAGGTAATATTGTCTGAGAAATAGCCTAACTTCATATTTTTAGATATGTGAATTGTTTATTTTTAAATAGGTTGTATTGCATTTCACATGACCATCAATACATTTCTGGATATATATCCTATAAACTGGCACTACAATAATCAGTTACAATAAAAATGTGTAGTTTTTTTAAGGAATAAAAAAACCCAGGATTTTAACTCAAATAAAACAAGTTATCCTGTACTACATGGAAACATAGCTATTATACTATCTACAGGAGAGCTATCCTGTTGTTTCCTCAATGTAATGAAAACATTATGAATTAAATAAAAAAATGAAACACTGTTGAGAAGAGGATAGAGTTCAAAGAAAGTGCACATTTTCCTTGTTCAATCTATTGTGCATTCATAGATGTAGCCATGAAAAACAGAATTCAGTTACTATTTTATTTTCCATACTAAAACAAGAAGTACTTTCCTACTTTTTGGCAGAATACTCTTCCATTTCTTGGAAACGATACTGTAACCCATCTATTTCAGAAAAGATGGGAAAACCCCACCACATAGCATCTATTAACTATACAGGAAATAGAAGGGGAAAAAAAAAGAGATCGCTAAAACCCAAAATGTCCAGATAAACAAAAAATATGTTTAGTTAAAATATTATTGGGAAATTTAACATTGCATTTTATATCTTTTAAGCAGTTGAAAATTTTCTAAAGTAGTTGCCTCTGATTTATTCTAGTATAATTATTTTAGTGCAAATCCTCAAAGTGTAACTATTATTCTATGATAGGTATTTCAGTGAGTTTCAGGTGTAGACAAGTTTATGGAAGTAACTTGCTTCTGACACATCAATTTGTCCCAGTTGCTCTGTCTGTAAGAAGAAAAATGTATTTCATGGTACATATTTCGTTCTTAAACTGACCCTTGACACCCAGAGTCATAATCTGTCTTTCATCCTACGACTGTGACTCCACAGTGTTGATCACAGAATCACAGGATGGTTGAGGGTGGAAGGGACCTCTAGAGATCATCTAGTCCACCTTCCCCTGCTCCAGCAGGGACACCCAGAGCACGGAGCACAGGGTGACATCGGGTGGGTTTGGAAGATCTCCAGAGGAGACTCCACGACCTCTCTGGGCAGCCTGTTCCAGGGCTCTGTCACCCTCGCAGAAAAGAAGTTCTTCCTCACATGAGGATGGAACTTCCTGTGTTTCAACTTGCACCCATTATCACTTGTCCTATCTCTGGCCAACACTAAGAAGAGTTTGTCCCCATCCTCCCTACATTCACTCCTAAGGTACTTATTCAGAGTGACTGGATCTCCTCTCAATCTTCTGTTCTCTAGACTAAACAGGCCCAGCTTGCTTAGTCTTTCCTCATACGATAGATGCTCCAGTCCCTTAATCATCTTCGTGGCCCTACGCTGGACACCTTCTAGAAGCTCCACATCGCTCTTGTACTGTTCATGTAAATGACTAGGTTATATGTTTTAGAGGAAAGCAGAACTAGAACATATCTTCATTGGCTTTACTTATTACTCACAGAAATTACTTTGTCCTGTAGCTGCAAAGAATATCCTCTTCCTGGATTCATCAGAATTCAAGGATGAATGAAGCCCACAAGTCCTTAGCCCTGTCAAGACGCAGGCATTTTACAGCATGTGCAGAAGTACAGTTTAAGGAAATTTTTACATAAAAAAAAAAAAATGAAGCACTTACAAACTGAGCAATGGGAGTGACTGTTTTCTATTTTGCAGCTTGTGATTTAGGTTTTTGAATTCTGTTTATGTCTCTATTTGGATCTGTCCCAAACTACTTAACCCATAGTCCTAAGAACCTAAATCATCAGCACCATACAGTTTTAAATTAAGCTCTACAGCAAAACCCATTATTCAAGCTATTCAAATACCTCAGCGTGCCTGGAATTCAGAAAGGTTGTAAATGCAGCATTTACCCCACCATGCAGATTTCTCTGTACGTTGTGTGACCAAAACAATGCAATGAATTTGGGTTCTGTTTGGTTTAATTAAGCCATTTCTTTATTCTCCGGAAGCCTTGATGTAGTAACTTTATTAAACATTCCAACAGAAAACCATGCTTATGTGGGGTAAATACAGGTCATTTACACAGCAATATCACTGAGAGCTACAAAGGCATCCAGGTAAATAAATTATTGATTTCATTTCTAGCTTATCTACTTTGTAAAAGTGTTTTTAGATCAAAGGATGAAAAATACTTAATTTTTTTTTTCAAAAATGGCACTTGATTGTTAGGCATTTTCTCAAATTTGAATTGCATTGCTTTCTAGCTACATTTCCTGTAATTAAAGCATGAGACAGCTTTTGGTAAATCGCTAGTTCATGTTTCATCCAACAGTTCTACAACAATGTTTAACTTGGCCAAGTCCAGATTTATCTTTGAGATAAATCCATCCTGCCTCTTACTGAGCGAAACGCTTTCATTGCCTTATGGCTGTCGAGCAGCTCACGAGCCTTGCCCTGAACAGGCCTTTCAGTTGTGTCCTGTTCGGACAGGGCCGTGTTAGCAACGGGCAGACCCCTCTTGCCGCAAACGCCGCTCCTGAGAGCTGCTGCTGGAATCAGCTTGTTTGTGACGCTTGCTCTGCTAGGGCTGACTTCACAAGTCCCACAGCTACCATAAAAACTACCACATGACAAAAAGACTCCCTTATCTTCTGTCCAATTGTCTGCTGAGCCAATACAAAGGTAAATTAGGTGCTGGACAACTCTGAATGCTGAAGACTTAAATCTTCCCCTAGGTATCAACTAATGCCACATACCCAGAAGCTTTCTCCAGCTGACCTGTGTTACATATCTTACTGACAGGCAGAGATTCTTAAGGATAAAATACTCTTCCGTTCCCTTGAACTAAGTATAATGTAGGTTTCAAATGCTATTTTAAATTTACTTATAGCTAAGTATGATGATTAGTTAGGAATTAATAAAGATTATTCCTTTAAAAGTCTTATGAACCTGCCAATAATGTTATTCTACTAGCTAAAGAAAATTATGCCATCTCACTGCCTTGTATTCACAGATCAGTTTCTGCTGCCGAACACCAAAAAACAGCAAAGACTTTATGTGACCCTCTCTACCAGTTATCATCTACTGAAGTCTGTTAGTGCTTCACAGGACAATTGCCAATGCAACCTGCAGATGCTAGGTTGTGTACAACAGAGGACCATGAAAGAGAGAAGACTGCCGAGGCCGACCCCGCGAGATGGAATGAACAACACTTCAATGTGAAGCAGATTCAACTCGTTTTACTATTGTCTGCAACAGAACTTTATACCTTTCCGACACCGTACATGTGGACACGTGCTAAGCAACAGCATTCTCATTGGTTAGGCTATAGTGTCCATGCATAGCTAGCTTGCAGCTGATTGGCGCTCTTCTCGGTGCTCTGTTGCTGGGCCTCCTGGACGTCTATCTGGTTGTGGTCGGTTTAGTTCCCCCTGAAACTGTCCACGAGCACGTTCTTGTCCTCTGGGTGACCTCGAATCCCATTACCTCAGTTCCTTATATTCTTGCAAAAAGCGCTAAGGCCCCAACAGAAGACAGCTGACGTGTCTGTGCATTTTCTATCTCCTGATCAGTTTGCTTTGGCACCCCTTCTGCCCGCCCGCATTGACTTTCCAAGGTCACCTTGGAAGTGAAAGACCTTTCCTCAGAGATGTTCTGTTTTTACCACTGAGCATGTCCACATGGTCAATACTAACCAGAGAAATCACCTTCAAGACCAAACATAGTGTAAATATATTAGCATAGCACTGAGCTGTATGTTCCTTATTTCTTAGCTCATCTAACACTACATGACAATTCAGTTCTCATTTGATGCAAATTCAGAGCTGGTTGACTGAGGGTGAGAATCAAAATGTGTTCACATGCGGCTATACCCTGCTTCTCCTGTCACGTTCAGCCAAAGTGACACCAGAGACGCAGCTAGCAAGGATGGCATCCACCTATGGAACTAGACCATGGATATGAAATAGTTTCTTACTTTTCATCTTGTTGATGATATTTTGAAGATCTGCTGTATACTCCCAGCCGGATGTATCCCTGCTGGATACATCCAACAAACCACAGTAAAGTATGTAAACTAATTACAGGATAATATGCACAATAGTTGTCAACAGAGTCCCAGCAAAGAATACATGGATTAAATTTGCATTGAGATGCTAACACTCAGATGCTTTGCTTTCAGAGTGAAAACTAAAGGCTACGGGCATAAAGACACCATAAAAAAGTGATCCAAAGTCTTTTCAGACTGAGTGGAGCTCCCGAAAACTACCAGTATGAAATGTCAAGTAAGGAGCTGTCTGAAGTTTCATCTTCTAGAGACTGGATGCTCTGAGTTGAGATTGCAGGAACTCAGCATCTAGCTTTCTCCCTTTGTAGGCAAATGATTTACCTACTAAGATAAATAAATGAAACATGATGAGTCCTCATTACGTTGCTCGCTGTAATTTTTTCAGCTGCCACATATAGCTGGGTAGCCTTCATCTGCTCGATCATTTGTATCATATCTTTATCCCTTTAGAATAAATAATTCCTTTAGGATTTAGGACCTCAGACTTATTTGGTTCTATGCACTTACCTCTGCAGCTAAATGTCACTGAGTACACAAGAAGGCAGATCCACAGCCAGGGATATGCAGATCCAACAGAGAAATAACCAAGTTTAGTCAGATACAGCAGAATAGTTGTTAAAGATTTTTTTTAATTAGCCTTTGACCTTTGCTTCTTAAAATATTCCCACACTACTTGGAATTACTCCTTATATAAAAAGACTGGAGATTTTTCAGAAAATATTATTAATCTGAGAAAGTGATAGGCATGTCCATGTGAGTAGCTCTTTGGGCTGAGACCTGTGTCTCAGGATAACATGAGTCAGTGCACACTAAATTACAGGCTTTGACTTCTAATTAACAATTCTAGCTAATTATCCTCCTCCACTGGTATTGTTAACTTACTGTAAATAAATAAATAAATTGAATTTGGCAGCTATCTCAGTTAAAAACATGGATATTGTATTTCAGAGACAGCAAGTAGTATAACTTTCAGTTCATACATGAAAGGAATTATGAAACTTTGACTTATTTCCTTGGTTCATTTTTATTTGTTTTCAATTCATTTATTTAGAATGTATTGCTGTTAGCCAATATAAACCTAGCATCTAGAAACTTAATTTAATAAGGAGAAACAGAAAACTTTTAATAGCATTTCTCCTAGCAAGTTACTGGGAATCTTGACAATTCTCACGAAGAAGCCAAGAGGAAAGCAGATAAAAGCACATATTTAGAAAAGTTATAACAAAATCTAACACTCTGCAAACAACTGCTTGCAAAAAGCTATGCTATTAATATTTCCTATGCTGTATAAGTTATATAACTTAACTTGTACTCTTGAATAGTCCAAGTACATGCAGAAACATTTGTGTCTTCACATTCTCTGGCTTATAATCTTACACTACGCTTCCAAGGGAAAGCAGCAGCTTTCAGAGGACAGAGTTAGGTCACATGGCTCTATAACGAATTTTCCCATAATATACATTACAGAAGAAATATCCAAAAAAAAGTTGGTTGGGTGTCTATTCTAAACTATTCCTTTGTAGATCCTTATCTGCCCTAATAGTTAAACCAACATCTTCTAACAGAGCAAGGTAGAGCCCAATACATTGGGGACCACATGTATAGTCCCTTTTCCCACAGAAACATACACTGCAGTAAGGAGTGCCTATACACACCTCTCCTCTCTGCTCCCAATAGGATTGTGATAGGAATATGCCCCAGGGATACTCCAGAGCCAGGGCAGGACCAATATTCACTACGGTAGCTTAGTACTTATATTTAAGAAGATGAAGGAGAAATCTACAGTAATTGATCTGACATCATAAGATTTTAGGATGAGCTTATAATAGCAAATATAGAAGTGAACGAAAAACATTTATTTTGGTATTCCAAAAAGAAAGAAAAGAAAAGAAAAAGAAAGAAAAAAGCTATTTTGATACTTCATTTAGGCTCCTGCCTGGTTTCGCTCATCTTTTGAAGTCCTGAAACTTTGTATTTCAGGCAGGGACCTTATTAGGTTATTCTCAGGAAAAAAATAAACACAGAAATACAATTGATTTCTGCATGGAGCTTTTACATTTCTCAAACATATTTTCAGACACTTTGTTTGTTTAAAAAAGCCAGAAGTTACAGGGCTATCCCTAACGCTGACACAAACCACAGACTGAGCCTTATCTTTCCATCAGCCCGTTTTTGTAGTTCACCTCTCTGTAGGTGTGCCAAAGAACTCATTTACCAGATCCTCCTCCAGGTGCAGCCATAAATGCTAATTAAAGTCACAGGTTTCTGTAAACCTTTTCTTTGCCAACGGAAAATAATATAGGGCTGGGTTTACGTCTGATATCTGATCATATATAGTTTAATGGAACAAAGTTCCTAACCCATCTATCTTCAATAAAAATGTGGGGTTTTTTTTTGTTTCTTTCCTTTTTTTTTTTTTAACTGAGAAAAAGGGAGAGCATGAGAACTAACTGGAGTTTTATTTGATATAGTGTGAGCGGGAGAAATTCTCAGTTCAGTAGAGGAAAATGGGGATTATTTGAAGAAACATATGGAACTGGTTAAAGGGAAAACGGTCAGTTATTTGGAGGGAGGATGCTGGGCTGGAGGGAAGTTCTTGGTAAACTTTGCCGCTCAGGACTGGCCTCATTAATGTTTCCATCTCGATACCAAAAGAAGCCATGCGGTTACGGAGCTTCTGAAGACGAGAACATTACAGAGCGCGAAGCGAATCATTTGGCTCGCCAGGATGATTTCTCTGGAATAAAATACAACGTGTGTTCGGGGCTAACAACATGTTATTTTGGGAATGTGCTGGTGGAAAACAGAGGGAAAAGCACAAATGTAATTTGGTGACGCAGGAGACAAACGCGACCGCGCGTTTCCAGGACAGGGAGGGACGGCGGCGGGGCCCGGGGAGGCGGCCCGGGGGCTCG
>NW_010586480.1:323522-337587 GCF_000705375.1 Tinamus guttatus
GCCGGGGCTGCCTGTGGCGAACGGGCGAGGCAGGGCGCTGAAGGGGGTTGTGCGCGCAGAGCTTCCACACGCTCTTGTTTCTCTACGCAGTTTTATCGGAATAGCTCGAATTTTCTTTCAGAGGGTCCCCAGGATGAGGCTGGGCACTTTGGTGCTCTCAGGGATGCGCGCGGGACTCTCGGAGCTTCTCCGAGCGTGCGGATGTGGCCCGTGCTCGCTGAGGAGTGTAAGGGGAAAGCGAAGAGCTGCCCGCCTCACTTAGCTCACCCTCCTGGCCTCCACTCCTGCCGCCTCCTGCTTGTCCTTAACTTGATCCCAGTGGCTCCTACCTGGTGCCCGGGAGAGCAGGGGGTGGCACATGTGACTTCTTGGTCACTTCTTGCATCACTGAACATCAGTGAAGTGTTCAAGGAAATCCTCTTTAAAATCCCCTCTTTAAATCACCGCTTTAAAGAGTCCTTCAAGATACCCACCGTGCTGGCGTCTCATGCCAGTCTTCACAAGACTGAAGGGCAGCAGCGTCGCTCTTGTGAAAACATGGATCGGGTATTAGTACAAGCCCTAACTCAGCCAAGCACTGAACCTGGCTGACACTAACCTGGCCTCCAAACCCCAAGCTTTGCTCTTTCCGAGGAGCAGGAGCTCAAACTGGGAACTCCTGCTTGGCCGATACTTGGGTTGGACACGAGCTGCGCTCATGTGTGTGCGTCTCTCTAAACACTTTGCGTGTGGTGGTGTCTCCACATAAAAGAGCTAAGGGCTCTTTGAGACTTTCTGTGCAAGTCCGAATGTTTTTGGACATGTCTATTTTAGGGAATGGACGGTACAAGTCTTACATTTTTTGCAAGTTTACATCAATTTCAGTAAGGTTCTGTGCGATAGCCAGTGCTTGCAGAGTCTGAGATGATAGCTGGTAGAGAAAAAAAAATGCATGTGGGCACAACAAAAGCTTGATTGGCACATTTTTCTTTCCAGAGAGAAGAATATAACGTTCCAATGCCCAGGACATTTAACCTTGTTTAAAGTAGTAAAAAGTTTAAGACATGAAGTTAAGGTAAAAGTTTTACTTAAAGTTTAGCAAAAGCTTCTAACATTGCTGCACGCCTGGGTCTGTTCAGTGAGATGGCATACGCAAACAGTAGCGGCAGGTTAGGGTGTCCTGGGGAAACCAGTTTTGACCTGGACTAGCACTCAAAATCGACTGTTTTTTTGTTGGCAACGAAATCAAGCATGAACAGGATCCTTTCCTCTCAGGTTGTCAGAGGCAGCTGTACAACGAATGTTGTTCCCCAGGAGTAATGTGGGCAGCTTCTCGAGTGAGTAATCGCGTTATCTTCGTAAGGACGATCTGCAGGTCCTCACTTAGTCTGTGTATACACACGTTCAACAACTCCACCCTTCTTTTAGAAGGACAAGCAATGCTTCTGTCCCAAGTAATTAATACTCACCCTGCTAATTCTGAATTTTAAAAGGTTTCATTACAGGCATTATTTTGTTTGATGTGATGCCTATTATTATCCTATGTAGAACTTTTAAAATGCTGTGTGCAGTGCCGTCCTTAAACCTTCAGTGACTAAGTTCTGCTATGGTGTAGAAAGATATTTGTCTTCTTCATGTCATGTTCATTTTCAGCCCCTTAGTTTTGAGCCTGTACCTCCCAAAGACCACTGCCAATGACCCAATATTAGGGTAACTGGAGAAATTTCTGATATACTGTACAGACTGGTGAAGGTAGTGTAAGGTGTGTATGCGTCTGTGTTGGCAAGAAGCAGGAGTTTGTTTCCTAAAGTAAAGAAGAGGACTTCTGAGTGCTTCCACTCCAGCTCAACTTTCAAAATGAGTGAAAAATAAGGTTATACAGACCTTTTTAATTTGAAAATTCAGTCAGTGTAATAACCTGCTGCAAGCCCTGGAGACCAGCAAGCTTTATTTACTATATATTATCTCTTTAGATGTTCTAGGATTTTTCATTTACATGTCACTTTGGAGGGTCATTTCTATTAGGGAAAAGATTAAAACTGCTGCAGAGCTTCCGCTGAAATGGATTGTGGAACATATTCTTTCCTGAGCACCTATAGGAGGGAGAGTTTGATGTAACACACTTTGTAGATGCTATCACCTTTTACCTTGTCTAAATGTAAGATATTATGGGAAACTCCAGTATGTGTGCAATTTTTCAAGATGAAATAAAACTTTTATATTGAAAGTTTCAGAATATTTGCTATTATCTACTGAAATAGCTATAAAAATGTAATGTTTAAAATTACCTAACAAGAGATTCCACATAATTTGCAGCTAGAACCAATGTACTTAATGCAGAATGTAAACATCTTGAAGCTCCACTGTTGCAGTAGTCCCAGGTTAAGGTTACACCTTATTTAAATGTGGTTCAGCAACATTAATTCTTGGGAATCCAAGTTTGAGTTCTGTGAGTGCTGTATGTAAGAGTTGGTATTGCTAGGATTGAACTTGAACTAGCAGCTTTTCCTAAGACATTCTTGCCCTGGTTTCTGCTCTTTCAAGGCATGAAAGATTTTTGAGGGAAGAATATAGGATGTAGAGTCCCGTTGGGTTAGGTGGGATCCCATGGGTGTGCGATGCTTAGTTCAGCTTGTCCTGGGACCTTGTCCTACAACCCCTGTTGAGGTCTTTTTTGTTTGGTTGGTTTGTTTAATGATTTCAGGTACTATGTGAATTGGTCTCACTTGAAAAGGGCCCTGGTCTGCATATAATGGATGTTTCTGTTATCTTAGAAAGTTATCTTTCTGGAGGGATTTCATTGCTTATGTGTCAGCACAATTAAGTAGGATCAACAGTACCCTGTGATGCCTCTGGAGGAGGGTTTCCTTAATGTTCATTAGTTGGCAAGTTGGGAAAAAAAACTTTCTGGAGGGGACAGTCCCTTTCTGGTACAACTGGCCTTCTTGGTTATTAGGTAACTTTCTTGTTTTGGTAAATTCTTCAGGCACGTAACGTACTGTTCAGACATGTGCTTAAAATAGATATACTGCACCCCTGAATCAGAATTGAAAATTTTCCTTTTCTTTGATTCCATCTCATTTTCAGTGGAAACATCAAGCCTTTTTTCTCCTGTACTCAGTCTTTGTCTATATTATACTTTGTAATTTCTCCCCTTATGTGGAGGGAGGAACTTAGTCTGTGAGGTTTTTAGTTCATGTAGAAAATAGAAAGAGAACCGTATGGTTTTAGTGTCTATAATAGGCTGCTGTTCAGCCAAAGATAGTGAATAATGTATTAAACAATCCAAAAAAATAATAAGCATGATGTGCAGGTGAGCTCCTGGCTTGTTGCTGTGCAGAAGCCTTCAGTTTTTCCATCTGAGTTTTGAGGCCTCCTTTTTCTCTTTCCATTTTAATTTCTGCTGTAGCTACAAGTTCATGCACTAGTTTGGGATTAAATGGGTGAAATCTTCCTCCCTCATTTTTTTCAGTTGATTTATGTTGATAAGCCTGTTAAAGCATTGTACTATGTTGTAAACAATAATGAAGAACTGTGTCATAATATAAATAATGTTTAGGAGATGCCTCTAAGAAAACATAGTTACTAACAGTGCTTATTTTTACTAGCAGAATTAGTACCTTTTGTTTTATTTTACTATTTAACACCTTAAGAAACAGGCCCAAGATGGAAGTGCCATTTTTCTCCCCATAGGACTGGTTGTGTGTTTTTGTTTGCTTGTTTGTTTGTTTGTTTGTGTTTGCTAAGTTTTCAAGTTTTCATATAAATTTCATGCAGAAAAGACTTTGTCTCCAAGCTGCTTCCTTCTGTCATAACCCTAACAGTAACAGTACAGTGACAAACTTGGCCTTACGTGTGGAGGTTAGCTTTCTGGAAGAAAAAAATAAAGGCTAACTTACAACAGTAAGAACTGGTGGTTTTGTTATCTCTCTTGGGATTATTTTTTTCATGCAAAAAAAACTTTGTATCCTTTTTGGGAAGATGCGTTTTCCCATATAGCTGGGTCTCACATGTCTTCATGTGATTGTATCTTTTAAAATGACTTTTCCAGATTCCAACTGGAGCAGAAGTGAGTTGAGTTATAACTGCTGAATTTTGGTAACTCCCATTCTCTTTTATTAATATAGACTTAAATTAAAACCACCAAATCTTAATACTCCATATGCAATGCTATGATGGCAAACATGGAGTTACTAAAGTACAGCTTCTTCTTGAGAATTTTGGAAATATTGCCTTAAAAAAAATAAAAAAAAGCAATCAATTTTCAAACACAAATTTTTCAAGTTATGTCATACAGAAATGCGTAACTCTTTTGCCTTTCCGCATATTGGAAAATTTCCAACTAAAAGGAAGTTGAACCTTGAGCATATTCATTAAAGTTTCAAAGTCATCTGCCACTTCACTGTTGTATTATTTCTGCTCAACTCCTGCTGGTGTTTCTCTTACTTATACATTACACATGCAATTTTCAAAAACAGTTTTAACAGTCTTCAGACTTTCATGCAAAGATAGCAATGATAAGCTAATTCGTGGCCAGAGAAGGAGTTTAATTACTGCCTCTGGTTTCTGAAGCAACTTCAGTCTGTATAGCATTATCTTCAACATAATATTTATGGGAGAAAAAACATACTAGCATGAAGTGGTTGGGGAAAGTATTTTCTGTCCGTCATACAGTGTTTCATTTTGAACCAAGAACCACCACAAGTGAATTCCTGTGCTATCATTAATGAATACTGTGTTAATGAAGTCCCTGAACAACACAACATGGGTGTTCTGGCGCCTTAATGTTGAAACAAATATTCTTCAAAGACATTTTGCAGGTGGATAATGTCAAGTGAACAAAGAAATAATTGAATTTCACATGCCATTTGAAACGGTGCCTCTACTTTAAGATAATATTTTGCAATTTACTTTAAACTAGAATTTTCAAACTTTTAACGTGTCTTCTGAAGAGGTCAAATTCAATCTGTTTCTTAATAGTCTAGTTGGCTTTTTGACTACTATGTGCTTCATTTGCTATGAACAAGATAAATGAATTCTATTAATAAGAAACCATCTACTCCATGAATATTGTCTTTATTACAATGGAAAATGTGATGCTGTGGTCACTGAACTTGTAGAGATCTCTCGGGGCTTTGTGGTCGGAAGTGCTACAGCAGCTTGCAATTTTCTATAAGAGTAAATAATTCAGTACCCATGTTTTGATAATTCTTCTTTCCACTGAAATAATATGTAAAACAGTGTAATGCCATTCCCTTTATATGCATATTTTCTTACAGTCTCAAAGCTCTCGTCATAAATACTTCTGAATATGGAAGAACGAGGTATTCAGGGTATCATAGGTTTCTTTTGCTGCAAAATCCAGTCTCCTGCTAATGTCATATCATAGAATCCCTCCTTGTCAAAATCCATTTTAAAAGCAGTTTTTATCTTTACTATTCTTGCTGGAAGGCTGTCTTAGAACCTTGGAGCTTGCAGATTTGAGTTACTCATTAAAAATACATTTAATCTGAAAATTTTAAATTGTTTTTACTCCTTTTTATTTCACTCAAATCTTCTACATGGTTGTTAACCATGATTCGCCTAGGGAATAGTCATGTCCTTTCGCTAGCCTGAACAAGTTGTTCTCATCTTGCATAAAAGTTTCTCTGTTTTCTGGGTCATTTTCATATTGCTTTTCTAAGCCGCTCTGAATTTACTGTAAATATTCAGGTGTATAGAAGAAAAAAATACGGGAAAAAGAAGTAAGATAAAAATTGTAAGAAAGTTTGATCTTTGGTCATCATGTTCTGAGGGCAGCACTTGATTGGAAGCATTGTTTGTAATCTTTCCCTGGCTATGTAGTCCTTTGAATTGCTCAAATTTATTGTGTAAGCTGAAAAAAGTCAGGATTTTACAAACAGTAGCAGTAAAGTAGATACAATACTTGTGAAAAAGATAACTTCACCTCCTCCTTATTAATATGAGACTGAAGTATTATTAGGCAGTCATATAACCTTCAGTTTGCATTCTGAGAAGTGCAGATGGCTTTCATTAGAAGGATAATACTTTTCGCAGTACCTTATGTGCTCGGGACTGTATTATTGTATAATTTTTCAGATCAGTTACGAGTTATCAACTTAAATCTGTTCTCTGTCACAATTATGCAAAGTTCTCTTTTGCAGGACATGAAAGACTTAAGCAACGTGTTCTTATTATGCTGGTATTTTGTTAGTATGATTCAGGCATGGGAAAAGAGTATGGAAATTCTCGTGCCTTCAGAAGTCTTATCTTCTTTTAGCTTAATATTCAAAGCAGGATGCAAGGTGCAGCAGTGTGCTATAAATGTGGTATATCTGGCTCCACGAATGATATTTCATCTTTGACAAGTTGCTTATGTGAGAAAGGTTTGCATTAGATGGGCATTGTAGTGTCTGTCTGCAAATGTATAGTCCTCGATATATAAATGAAAAATAGACCTCTTGGAGTAGAAAGCTGAAAAATTCCTTAGAGTGAGATAACTGACTGCATCTTCATGAATTTTCTTGTTTTCTCCCGGCTCTTTTAAATGCCTCCTTATTCTTTTGATACCTATAAACTGTATATTTTTACAGGTAACTTTCCGTATACTTCTGCTGAAGGTCAGGTCATCTAAATTATTCTGATTTTGGATGCCTAAAAGAAGTAGGAACTGCAATACCTATATTCTTCTGTATGCTTAGGTCCTAGTTACATTGGGAGGCAAACACTTCAGGAAGGATCATTATTCCTGTGCTGTTCAGTGATGTCAGGGATGGAAATTAAATCTACCTCCTCTGTTAGGGAGTATGCTTAAATATATAAAATGTTTAACCTGATGTGTCACACACACAACCTGATGTGTCATATAACAAACCCTACCCTTTAATTCTTCCTATAATTCTTGGAGACCTTTAACTAAAGTTATCCTCCTAGGTCATTAAGTTGACTTCCATGGGATACTGGGCACTCATTAACATGTTTCTTCTTTCTACTGCATGCCATACTCTTAATACATCTTGCGTCAGTTCTTTTGTATGCCTCTGTTTCGCACTTTTTTCACTTAGGTGTTTTTTTCTTCCCCTGTTTAGTAGAATTTTCCATTCTTTCACACTGTTCAGACTTAGGAAACTGCAACTTACAGTATTAAAAAAACAAACCCCTTGTTTTCAAACTCATCCGATTGTCAAATTTATTTTTACCCCTTTTTTTCTATTCCATCTTTCACCACTTTTCTTAAACGTGCATCCAACATTCTGCATGGCTAATAACTTCCTGCTTTGTGTCAAGTTGGCATCAAAGTCAGGGTGGAGATATTAAGGAGATTTTTCCCAATGTCACTGCATGAATAATCTCCAATAATGACGTTCCTCTGGTGGGGCATTTGCAGCAAAGCCTTTTTCCAGTTGCTTCCTGATCTTTATAGCTTCTCTACAAGTTCTCGATGTCTCCACCTTAATAATTAACTTCTGTTGTCCTGGTGCCATGTGCTTTCCTCTTGGCCAGTTAGATCTCTCCTGGTGTTTTTGCTGGTGGTGCTGTTTGTGGTATCTTTTTCAGAAAAGGCAATGGATATCCCCTGGCTGGTCCAGTTTGCTCTTAGTAAACATGTACTGACTTTTACCCCATTTCCATCTATTTCCAAGACTTTATTTGGTCCTCAAAGAGTGTTCTAATTAATTGTATGTTTTTGAGGTTGAACTAATGAACCATGCTTGTTGGATTGTTACCTTTGTTTTTTAAATATGGGCATATATTTGCTACCTTGTTTTAGAATACAGCTTCATTTGATTGATTTAAAAATCTTGGATACTAAGCTTATCTTTGTATTAATATGATGGTGTGATTATTTTGCATATTGAGTGCAGTATGTACTCCTTTGCAGGAATTTCTCTTGCCTTTTTTTCATTCTGATAGTGTTAAGATCGATACAAATTGAAGTTGAATATGAATTTCAGTTTTGGATCATACTTGAATCTTTGGGCTGTGTCTGTTTCTGTGCTATCTTTACTGCTCGTTGGCCTTGTTATTTGTGTTCTGCTTTGACTTTTATAGGCAAAATGCTTTTTTCTTTAGCAAATTTCTACATCAGCTTTGGCACAAAATATTCATTTTCCAAGTATGACTGTATTTGGAAAATGCCCTGAATTGGGCTGAAACTGTCTTGTGACTGACCAGTGTATAGACTTCACGAGAGCCTGCAGAAGTCACCGGGCAGCACACTCAGCTGTTGGAATTCCTCTAGCTTTAATATAAAACCTGTTTGTCTTAGCTTTTAAAAATACACCTCCATGCAGGTATGCTTTGAATATAACATAAGCATTTGCCCTGGATATTGATCCCTTTCCCCCTCTATTCCATTATTTACATCTCTGTATTATTTCTTCAGATGTTTATTCCTCCAGTTAACCTTGATGTCTTTAATAGAGTTGTTCTTCCCGCAGCTAAGGTGCAGGTGCAAGGTAACTTCTGGTGTATGTTTGGGATTTCTCCGTATACATATTCAACACCAGGTTCCCTTAGTTACACAGGTTCTGGCTGTTTGAAATGTAGGACTTTTGTTACAGTTTTTTTGTGTGTGTTTGCTTTTAATTGCATTTAATTGCATTTACATGCAATTATTTACATTGCAAGTCGGGTTGTTTTATCAGACCTTTCCCATATCAGACCTTTCCCAAAGAACTTACCTTTCATAATCTAGAGGCCAGTCCCCTGCTAGGTAACAAAAATACCTGGGTAGGAATGAGGAAGTGGTGAGGCCTCTTATTTCGTCAGGTGATTGGGGACATTATTATTATTATTATTATTATTATTATTATTATTATTATTATTATTATTATTATTATTATTATTATTATTATTATTATTATTATTATTATTATTATTATTATTATTATTATTTTTCCCTTCAGAACTGTGGTCCTAGGTGGTGCCTGCTGGATGTCAGAATGTGACTGAGCAGTAATTCTGAATCCTGCTCTGCTCTCTTCTAGCCCCTGAGTGTCTCTGCCATCCTCTGCAAATAGCAGAGAATAGCTCAGTTTTGCTGTAGTTCTCCCAGGGTTTGTGATCAAGAGAGGTTACTAGAGGGCATCTGTTTGAGCCACATTTTGATGTGTAATTTTGAGCCAACTCTGTTGCTAAGCAAACAACCAGGACCCCCTGGAGCTGCCCTTTCCTCTTCTGCCACTCTTAGCCCTTATTTCCACCCCTTGCTTCTCCCGTAAATGGTGCTAGTATTGCTGTTTGTGCAGCTGGACACTGTGCTGGATTGGGGAACTGCACTAATCTTCATCTTTGAGTCGTGTTTCATCTCTGCCAGTTTGGCTTGGTTCATTATGGGGCTTGGAAGTGCTCGTGCTGGCAGAGCACAGGGCAGCCTGGGCGCGAGTGACCCTGCACACTGGCATCCCTGGGGGACAGGGACAGGACAGGGGCAGGACTTGGCGTTGGTGGATGTTGGCAGCGACTGCTTAACTGCACGCCCGACTGCAGCCAAAGTTAACTTGGGATTTTGCAGGGGCTGCCTACGGGCTACATCAAAGTGGACTTTGTTTTTGGAGGAGGGAGATCGGTGCAGTTAATAAGCTGAACAGAAGCCTGCAGGCTGACGGATGCCAGCAGTATTGTACAATCCTGCATGTATAGGGTGGAGGTTGTAGGAATATTAGCTGTATTTGGTGGTGACCGTTGCAGGAGTCCAGACCTTCGCCTCCTGTTTTGGGAGGTTGCTGAAAAATCGCAGAGAGACAGAGAAAATTTATGAAAATGCTCAAGCTCCCCTGAAAACATAAGAACCGTAAAGCAGAATTTTTGACAGCTACTTAATTCAAAGAAAAAGTTACAGATTTATTTGGAACAGAAAAAGAAGTTTAATGGAAAGTTTCTCTATCCAACAGAATAAGGCATGTGAAGATCCAAGTGCTGTCTGTACAAATTAAGATTAAAAACATATAACTGTTCAGTTGGTAAGACATTTCTTCAGGGTTGTGATGGACCTTTTATTGCTGGAAATTCTTAAATTGTTTATTTTATTTTTTCTAGCATTCAATCAATTCAGTTTTGCCTGTTGAACTTTAAGTACTTAAAGTCCTGAAATTTCTGTTAATTGTGTTTAGTGATCAGATTGGTTCTCTTTGGTCTTAAAAAGACATTTTTTCAGGTACTACCCATTGCTTGAATATATATATATATATATGTCTATATGTGTGTGTCTGTGAGTAATCTTGAAAACTGTGAAGAATTAACCCTGAAGACATCTAGACATCTTCCAATTAATCTAATGGTCATCAAGTTTCCAAATGCTTTTAAATGAAGCTTTGAATGATTCCTTCTGGTGCTCACATTACTAAGGAATTATCGTTACGTGATTTAGAAGTGAAATGTTTTGCTGTAATAAGTTGTGTGATTTTTTTTTTCCTCCTTCCCCTTCCCCTCTGGTTTTGAATACTAGGTTGACTGGTTTATTTCTGAGTGTTTACATACACATGTGCAAATGTGCATTGAAACAAAGTCAAACAGTTGAAGATGGTAATATTATCTTTATTCCTGTACATACAGAAACTAAATAAATATGCACAGTTTAATTACTATGCTACAAGTATGTAAAGATAGCATTTTTGAAAGGTTTTTAATGCTAGGAAAGCAAGCTGAACCTGTTAGTCTGTTGAGATATGAATTATCTGAAGTACTTCGAGCATTTTAAAATTCTCCTGGTTCATACACCTATATTGTATAGTCATCTCCTACCATGACTGGGTTAATCTGGAAGTAAACAGATGATTTAAAATCCCTTAAGTGGGTTCTCAAACAATGAGCTATGGACAGAAATGTAAGGCTGATAATTAGGCTTCATTAAACTTTCTCACAAATGCAGTCAGTGTGGTTGCCTTTTTGCAATGTGAGTATAGAGCTGCTGTGTCTTCCTGCTGTCCAGGATCCTAAGGCCAAATGTGAAATTCAAAATATTTCATTTTTTTTGAAGAGGGATACATTTCCTGTTTACTTAGTCTAACTTTGTATGATGAGAGATTTCCTGATAAATTAATGAAAGACTTCTGAGTGTGTGCTTAAACTTGTCTTTTCTTCTTGTGTAGCTTCTTGATAACACTGTTCTCTCAGCCCTAGCTGGTATGATGCAGCTCATTTTTTTCTGTGAAGAAAAAAGCTCAGATCGTTTGCTTTGGCACCTTTCATTTGTCCATAGATTGCAGGTTTGAAACCATTAAATCCATGTTTAAGCCATTTGCTTAGTGTTTCTTTGTTTATTTTTGATAGAGAAGTGAAAAATATGAGATTTTTCTCCTTTCTGCCTTCCCTTTCTTCTTCTTATCCCTCCAAGAGACTGTTTCTAGTTGAGATCTCTGGTCCAAATGAATTTAGCCCTGAGATTCCCTGGTTATTTAGTCCTAATATAATTCACTTCTTTTAGTTCTGTTTCACTTGTTTTTTCTTTTAAGCTGGAGAACCAGTGCCGATTTTTTTTTTTCTATTCTTGTATGTCATGTCATACTTCATACTCCTTCTCCCATCTACTGTCTTCTTCATGCAGTTGAAATACAACAGGTTAAAATATTATTTTTATTATATTTACACTGCCACAGTATACGGCAGTGATTTGAATCATTGTGTGTTGATTCACTTCTTCCACTGTTATGCAGCTTGTCCCAAGAGGGTCCCAGCTGGGAGTGGTAATCATTCCAGATTTACAAAAAAAATTGCAAGTTACTTTTTTTTTTCTTTTAACCATCTTTCTGAGAGTTTCCTAATTTCTGAAATCATTCGGCAGTAAAATATGCATTATACTAACTGTATAACACTATTCTTGTTCTTATTGACACGCAAAAGATCTTAAATTTGTTTTCCATGAGAAATTAGTCTTCCATAAACCTTGTGACTTCAAGAGCATCAATCTTGCAATATTTTCTTGAACATTTAATGTACCCAAAGGAATTTCGTGAGATGAGAAACATTTCTCTTGTCCTTTATAAATTAAAACGGCACTTTCCAGCATATTCAGGGGAGATTATTTTGCTTTAGTCTTTGTTTATTTATTTTTATATTTACCTCCTTCAGGAGGTGGGAGAAAGGGCTCAGTGTGGTGAATCGGGATGGGGTATGCGGGCCTGAGCCCCTGGGTGTGCAGTGCTGGAGCTGGAGTATCAAATCCCACATGTGGATTCTTGGTGTATATGAAAATTCCACTAACTGGTTGCCTGCTCTTGCCCCCCCACTGTCTTATTGGTGAAAGATGAAGCCAAGAAGAGAAAAGGCCTTTGGCTTTGGGGGTTCATCTTCCCTCACTTTTGCCTGTCTTCATCTACAGAAACAGTAATTTGGTATGGCCTGTCTTTCGCTGGGTGTATCTGTGTTGAGTGTTTTGTTAAGGGGACATTACAGGGATTTGACTTGCATGTCAGTGTCTATAGATGGCTTTAGTTTAAATAATGTGTAAGTATGTATAAATGGCGTAACTACTGTCTTTAAAATGTTGCCCTTTTATACCATTTTTAAAGGTAGGAGGTAGAACTTAAAATCAATGATAAGTCTCTAGTACTTTTTTTTTTGAGAATGTAACAGTGCAGTTGAGCAATTTTTGTGATGCAGTCAAAGAAATTATTCAGTTTTGCACAGAAATGCAGTTGAACTTCCAAAAAAAATGTTAGGCTCCTTGTCCTTCTATATTACACTTCTAATAAGCCACCTTGTTGATATTATAAATTTTTTCATACTACTGTTTTCATCTTCAAAAAAAAATGTTTTCTATTTCAAGATGAACATTGATTCTCAATTAATTCTTTATTTCAATGTAAGTATTTTAGTTGTTCCTACTGAAAAATTTTTAGGAATGGGAATTTTTAGGGGGAGGGAGCAGGGGCATTTATTACTATTATTATTTTTCCCTTATTTTGGAATTCCAGGGCTGCCACATGGATTTTTTTTTCTCCAACAGCTACTTTCTTGTTCAATAAGGACATCAAGACTATGAAATTAAAAAAAAAAAAAGAAAAAAAAAAGTTAACACACAACAGTTACTCAGTTTCAGCAAAACATGATTGTTTCCCTGTGAAAGTAATTAGTTCAGCCAGTATCCTATTGTTAGTGAACTTCCAGTTTCAGTTCTTGGGAGGCTGTTATCCTTTAGAGATGTGTCAGCATTGCTGTAGTTTTGAGAAGTGCCTTCAGGACAGAGCTGGTCAGCTGGTAGCCCACGTTCAAGTACTGAGCTTCCAAAATACACCAGATGAGGAGATAAGTACTTGTGGTAGGTTTTCCCTCAAGTGCCCCTAAATATCCTCAAATAGCCCCTTTTTCAGGGCTGGTTTTGCCAAATCTGCTTTGAAGCCATCTTTCTCGGTGGATTGTGAAGTATTTTGGGCAGTTCCATGATTTAAACGCACCTCACGGGCAAAACTTCTTCCCTTTCCTCTGCTTGGCTGAGAGCTGCTGCTCGGTTATTGCATTTGCTGAAGTGATGATGGTACTTCTGTACGATGAGAAATAATAATGATTGCTTATATCCATCGTCTGTGTTGCTGTTTTTTAAGATCATTGTCACATCTTTCTCCATCTTTCTTGAAGTTGTTTTTCCTTTTTCATAGTTTTCCTTTTTCATAGTTTCTTTGAAAAGGTCTAGTCTAGTTGGATTCTACTTTTAAATTACTTTATCTGAACCTCTGATTGTTCCTTGTCAGCTTCTTTGTGCCTTTTCTGTGATGACCATGTCCTTTTTTTGAGAGGGTTGGCAAGAGACCTCATGCAGTATTCAAGGTTATATATAATCAAATAATGATATTTTCTGGGTCTGTGCTCTCTTCCCATAATAAACCTTGACAGTTTTGCCTAGTGCTGATTATTGAGTTGACATATTGAAAGAGCTGTCTACAGTGACTTGAAGATCATCTCAGAATATTAAAGCTAACGTAAATCCCATCACTGCATGAATATAATTGAGGTGTTTTTTTTTTCTCTGCTTTTCATGTTTTCCTCTGTTTTTGTATTTCCGTGTCATTTAGTATTATGAGATCCTTTTCCTGATCTTCAACAAGATAAATCATAAAACCCGATTATGAACACTGCCATCAGCAGG